>CAUYRT010097599.1:0-39199 GCA_963574885.1 Lepilemur ruficaudatus
AAATGAATCCAAATGTGAGGTATCATTACTACCATTGAAACTAGTCATTTATTTGATTTAAATAAATCCCCAAATAATATCAGTAATATATTTTGGGAAATCAGCTCACTACAAATTGTGACTGTAAACATTGTACTGTAATTTTTTTGTATTTTTCCCCCAATAAATTTTTCGGAAGAAAAAAAAAAAAACAAAGGAGCACATGGAAACTTTTGGAGGTGATGGATATGTCACTTTGATTATAGTGATTGTTTCACAGGTGGACTGTGTTCAAACTCATCAAGTTGTATACATTAAATAAATGAAATTTATTGTGTATTATAATATTATACCTCAATAAAGCCTTTCATTTTAAAAGAAATTTGGAAGGCTTAAGCCTGAGCCTTGAGAAACTTCAACAGTGAATAGTAGGGTAGAGCAGAATGAGCAAATAAATGAGACAGAAAAGGAGCATTCAGACGAGTAGAATAAAAACTAGGAGACAGATGGATCTTACAAAGTGAGAGAAAGAATTGTTTTAAGAAGAAAGGAAATGCCAACAATATTGACTGTTGCCCAGAGGTCAAGTAAGTAAGAACTGAAATTGCATATTTATTCAGCAGAATGAATACTTGTTGAATGAGTAGACCAATGAATGAAAGTTAGATTTTCTGTGCAGTTAACAGTGAAAAAGAAAACCATTAGTTTGGAAAACACTGAATGAGACTTATTGAAAGTAACACAACAACATCATTCACAGAGTGGAGAGTGGATTCAACCATGAATTTCTTCATACTTTGTCTTTCTTATAATCCCATGTTGATCACCTTCCAAAACCTCACTAAAGAAAATGTTCTAGCTTGACATTGCAGAACTTGATCTTTTAGATGTCTGCTTACGGATTCTGTTCCAGTTGCTCAAAATAAGTTTCATTAATCAAAACACATTGCAACTTTTTACTTAAACCAAAGACTCTTAAAGTGCCTGTTTTGACATCCTGAAACTATTGGTTTTTAGGAGATCAATTTAAGAATGTGGAACTTTGGCTGAACACATCAGACTAGGCACATTAAAAAGCAAATGCCCAGAATTAGAATCATTCTTAAAACTGTTTCTGTGGTCAAAGGTTTCCGACTTTACTAGAATTTTAAAATTATGATTTCAGTAAAACAATTAATTTAACATCATATTAAGCAGGATGCTTAATCATTCATAAATATCTGCCTGAATTTTTACCTCTGATAAATAACCTTATAATGTCAAAAAGTAAATCATAGTTGATAGGACATCATAGGACTTAAGGAAACTGTTTTAGAGTCAGAAAGATGTAGTTTGGGATCCTAATAGTCTCATTTTACATACCAGCTACTAGCAAAGCTCAGATTCCCTTATCAGAAAAACAGGATTATCAGTGAGGTGTATCTCATAAGGCTAAAAAGAGTTAATGAGATCCTATGTGGAAAGTATTCAGAACAGGGTCCTGTGCTCAGAGAGCCTTCAGTAAGTGTAGCCATCATTATGGTTGTCAACTAAGAATGAACCCCAACAATGCCACATCAGATCTCCTGGATTTGCTCATGCATTCAGTACCTACTTATGAAGGACAGACAAATCACAGGGAATGTGGTAGGTGAAGTGCTAGGAAGACACGTGATGAATGTGATAAGGCTCTGTCACAAATAATGACTGGAGGGGAGTGAGGGCTGGAGGGGAGTGAGGGGCTCTGTTTGACTCTTGACGGCATCATTTGTTAGTACTGTGACCCTGTGCAAGTTATTTAAACTCTCAGAAACTCAGTCTTTTTATCCACAAAATGAAATTTCTATTACTATCTGGTGGGTAAATGAAGTAGACTATTGAAAGCATTTAGAACAATTCCTGGCACATAGTAGTCAGTGAATGTCAGTGGGCAACTTTAATGTGTGTCTCTAACCCACCAGCCAGCTACCTGTGTTTCATGTGTTACCTGCCCTTTCTCTTTGGGTGGGTTCTTTTTATCCCCTTTTTCTTTTTCTTTTTTTTTATTTTATATTATATTTTTTAAAGAAGTCTTTGGTTCACAGTAAAATTGAGAGGAAGGTACAGAGATTCTTTGTGTATCTGCAAATCTACACTTGCATAACCTCCTCCATTGTAAATATCGGGTGGGTTATTTTTAGCGAAGTAGTGCAGAATGATTCTACCCATTTCACCTCCCCCACCCAACTGACCTGACCCAAGTTGGGCCAAGTAGAATCGAGATACCAGGGATTTGGAACTGTGACTGAAAGAGAGTTGAGTTCATCTCCAGTGCAAAGCAACTCCTCAAAGCTGCAGGCAGCATATTATGTCAATTGAACTAAATTGCAGAGAACAAGTTGGTAGAAGAAAAGAATTAAGCAGATATGAAGTAAGGAGCAGAAGTGGAAAATAGAATATCTCAATAATTATTTACACCTTGGTTTCAGTTTTTACCCTTAGGCCAACTTTACTCTTTCAATTCAGTAAATATCCTTTTTTTCCTAAGGGAATGTGAATTTCTTTCTTTTATTGGCAACTAAATCACTATACATTTGAACTCTGTTTTGAAAAATAAGTAATATTGAAATGAAGCAATGGGAGGAAGGACACTTTGGCAGCAGAATCATTTTGATCAAAGAGACTCACTATATAATTCATTTTAGTTTGGCTTGAGGATATGGTAGGAAAGAAGATAGTAAGTAAAAAATGTTATGAAGGTGTTTAGTTTCAGACCATGAAGCATGTGAAATAACAAAGTTAAGCTTTTAATTTGATAAGAAAATATTTTGAGATAGGAATGGCATGATTGGGCTCGTGTTTTTGTCATGATAATAATGATTAATATTTATAGAACATCTAGTACGGCCATGCATCTTGGTAACTTTTTTATATGCATTCTCTTACTGAATTCAATTCCAACAACCCCATGAACTGGAAACCATAGTGATCATATTTTCTAGATAAAGAACCTGAAGCTTGGCGAGGTTTGGGATCTGCCAAAGGTCACAGAGCTAGTATGTTTTATGCAGCTAGAAACATTAACCAAGCTCTGTTGACTCTAAACCCAAACTTTTAATCAGTATACTATATTTTCCATAATATGTTGAATAAATTTATAAAATTTGTAACCTCTACAGGGGCCAGACAGCTATTAAAATGAAGAAACAGATCACATGTAAAATAACAGAAAATGGTAAAGACTTGGCACATTGGTTAAATTCAGGGTTCGTTCAACTTTTAAGAGCATTCAAATTAGTATTATTATTATTACTTGGAAATTCAATCAGCCCTTATATTAAAGCTGATTATGTTAAAGTTGAGCGTAGGGTAGGGGTAGGAAGATTAATTATATGATAATCACCAGTAAAAAGGAAAGAGAAAATAAAATCTGTGACCAGGGTGGAAAAGGTGGGAAATGAGAGGAAGGACTATAATTCAGAGCCACAGGGAGACCCAGGGTTATGTTAAGGGATATAAGAAAGACAAGAGTAGACTTTACTGTTAAAATTTCAATGCTCTGTGACTTGCATGTTGGTAGATTAAATAAGAGAAATACAACATTAAAGGAGAAGAAGGAAGGGGAAGGAAAATGAATAGAGATGGTAAATATAGGACTGAGACCACTCAATTTAAAGTATTGGCTGACATCACTTTGGAGCTATTTTTCAAGTACTTGTAAATGGGACAGCAAAATAGCAGTTTGAGTTTAAATATGAGTATTTTTTTGATTAACACAAAACTATTTGTTTTAGAATAGTTAAAGCATTGTCTAAATTAGGAAACCCCAGCTTGGCTTTTGTATCTAGTAGGAATTATATGTCCTGAATTTATGGACTTGAGAACTTCACTCATAAACTACTGGAAACTCTCAAGTAGCTTTTATATGGGTCTCTTTGGCAGCAAAGCCAACACAATATGATTATTTTCCTCAGGGTCTCTTTTTCCCTTTGGATCTCCTCCTCTTGTAGTCTCTGACTGAGTACAGGATTAATTAACCCCAAAGGTTTAACTTTTTATCATCCTCCCAGAGCTGGCCAGTGTTTCAGGTTTCTTTCTTTCCCTACTCTCTGTTCTGTCCTTGAGCCCCTGGTTCAGGAGGCAGGTTTACTCAGGTTTTATAGCTGTCACTTTCCTTCACACAAGGATATAGGGCTCACACTCCCTTTTCCCAGAAACATAGTTAAAGCAGCTATCTCAAAAATAATCGCATGTGATCGTTTGGGACACAGGTCAGGATACTCCAATCATAATCATGCAATCTAGCCTTTCAGTGGGTTTCTAATGGGTGGAGGAGCCAGGAGGCCTGAATGCATCCTGGCTGCCCATCTTTAGCCATGTGTCCAAGGACACAAGGCTCCACCTCTGAGACTCTGCTCCCTCACTGCAAAATAAGGATGTTAATACCTGCCTCCACATTTTACTACAAGCATCAAGTGACTGTGTGCATATATAGAGTGCCCAGCACAATATAGTGATTCCCTAAGTGTTCCTAAGCCTCTGAAGCATGTATGCTAATGGTTTAGGAATATTGGTTATGAACCTGAATTAGATGCAAATCATGATTCTACCAATTGTTAGATAAGTCATTTAAGGATGTCACTTAGCTGAGTCTCAGTTTCCTCATTTGTCAAATGGGGATTATAATGTTTACTGCTCAGAACGGTTAGAACATTGAGGTAGGACAACTCTTACCACATTGCCTGGTATACGTGATGTGTTGAATAATTATTATTATTGTTTTCTTGCTACCATTTTTGTTATTATAATTACCAAAATAATAATTTCTTCACTATGCTATACTTTTCTCCAGTTTATCAATCTCATGGCTTTTAATTATATATATAGTACTTAAAATAATAATAAAATCATACTCTTTTAAAACATTAACTGTGTCAGGTTTTTTCATTCTTCAAAATTAATTAATTTATATAAGTGGCAGTATAGATGTTAAGAGCTTGAAATCTGGAGTCAAATTGCAGAATCAGAAGTCTTGTTCCCCTGCTTTCTAGCTGTGGAGCTTTGTCCAGGCACTTACCTTAATAAGGATTTAACTCCTAAGATATCATGGGATAAAATGTAATAATGCACAGATGCCCCATGCATCCTTTTTGTTTTAGGGAAAATTATCAGATACTATTTGATATTCTGGAAGTTGAAGAGGATGGCACTGATGAGTTATGAAGAAAGATGATGTTTAACTATAGTTAAATATCATCACACAAGCCTCAGGAGTAGTAAAAACAAAGAGGAGACAGCATGCTCTCAATGCAAACACTGTTTTCTCTGATGTCAGAGTACCCTGTGCTTTCAGTGTCTTAGCATATAGTCCATGGAAAATGTTATTTCAGTAAAAGTGTGCCATTTTCTTACAAAGCAATCAAAAGCACAAATGCTATAGCAAGAAAATATATCCTAGAAAGTTGAGGAAATTAGATGTGTGGGTGGCAGTATATTATGGGACTAAATTTGTCAAAGTTTAGAGTTACAGTCATCTTCTAAGGAGAATTGATTTCCCCAAAATTGATTTTTTAATAAAAAAAATAAACAAGAAGAGAAAAAGAAAAAAGGAACAGACTTGGAAAATAAGTTCTGCTTGGGCAAGCAAGGAATTCAAAATGAAGCTTAATAAAGGTAGAATTAGGTCTGCAATTTTTACAGAGAGAAATATTAATAGGAAAAATAAATATGAAAAAGGAGAGAAGTAGGGTAGAGAGACACACCAACTATAATGAATACTTTGATTCACCAGCTAGAATTATATTATTCACAAAGGATGTCTTTGATTCATGCCATTTTACAAAGCTTGTCCTCAACAAGGCCATGTAAAATAAAGACTCTATGGAAATGCTATGGAGCCCACCACTGTAAAATATCACAATACCAAACAAAAGAAAACTTTGATGGGACAATATTTTCTACATTTATTTATGTTTCTTATTCTCAAGAAGGGCTCCCCGTCTGAATGTGGTATTGTACTCGAGATAGCATGAAAGTTCAACAAAGTGATGGCCATAGTAGGATTCATCTGCATCACCCAGGGATATAAGTAACACTAGGGCAATGTAATACTTAAAAAGGGATTACTATGATAGTACAATATAACATAAAAATATAAAATATAATTTAAATACTGAATTAAGTGATAACAGATAAAATAAATTTTCCATTTTTTAATCTTGTTTAAAAAAGAATACTGGCAAAAAAAATGTGATAACACCAACACCTTGTTCATAAGGTGCCAAAAAATTATTTGAAAAGTATTTTTTTTAACAAATTACCTGTTGTTGAAATACTTGGCTTAGATTTGTACTAGGTCGACTTTGAATTTAAATCAGAGTAATTTACTGTTTTTATTTTTTATTTTATTTATTTATTTTATTTTTTGGAGATAGAGTCTCAGTCTGCTGCCCCAGCTAGAGTGCAGTAGCATTGTAGCTCACTGCAACCTCAAATTCCTGGGCTCAAGGTATCCTCTTGCCTCAGATTCCCAAGTAGCTGGGACCACAGGCACATGTCACCATGCCTGGATAATTTATCTATTTTTAAAATTTTTTTTCTAGAGACAAGGTCTTGCTTTTGCTCAGGATGGTTTTGAACTCCTGAGCTCAAACAATCCTCCTGTCTTGGCCTTCCAGAGTGCTAGGATTACAGGGAGTGCTAGGATTACAGGTGTGAGCTACTGCTCCCAGCCTTAATTTACTGTTATATTTCATGTTAATGTCAGCTCATTTCACCCACATGTGAAGAAAGTATGAGGTCTACAGAGCATAAATGATCAGGTGAAATGTGTCTTAACCAAATGAGTTGAACTGCCTGAAAACTTTCCTGTATATTGAAGCAGTATCAACATCAGGTAGATTATAAGGAAGCTTGACACCTAACCTATGGCACTATTGTCAAAAGGATTATTTTATAAAACCAAGCTACTACTCCAATGAAAATCCTCTAGTCACTTTATTTTCCACATAAAGTAAAAAGTAAACCTTGATAATGTCCCATAAGGCCCAGTATTATCTTTCCACAACCATTTCTCAGTCTAACCTAATGGTTCTTAACATGATGTGCCCCTTCCCTCCAATATCATCTGGGAACTTGTTATAATAGAAATGCAATTCTTAGGCTACTCCCCAGACCTCATGAATCAGAAACTAGGCAGGGGCCCAGCAGTCTGTTTTAACAAGTACTTTGGGTGAATCTGATGTACACTCAAGTCCAAGAACCTCCAACCGATCAGCTATTACCTTTCCCCTTCCTCATTCACTCGACTGGCCACACTGGTTCCTGGTTTACATAATAGCTTTCTAAGCCTTCCCGCCTTACAACCTTTGCATCAGCTTGTTGCTCTTCCTGGAAAGCTCTGTCTTCAAATCCCCACAAGGCTTTCTTGTTCTCCTTCTTCAGGTTAGTGCAATGACATCTTCTCTGCAAGGGCTTCGCTAACTACCTTTTAAAATATTGCTAACCCTCTCCCTCCTTCTCTTTCCTTACTTTACTTTTCTCCATAGCAATTGACATCATCTGGCATACTGTGTGTTCTACTTTTTGCTTCACAGTCAGCTACCCGTCCAGAATGTTAGTTTCGTGTGAGCAGGGATTTTGGTCTGTTTTGTTCACTGCTGTAACATCAGCAATTACAACAGTGACTGTCATACAGGAGGGGCTTAAGAAATACGTGTTTAATGTGAATGAATCCTGTCAAAATATTGCAAATATTGGCCATGAGGGGGATGACTGAGAGTGAAGAAATCTATGACCTTTACTAACAAAGAATGGCCTCATCTCTTAATTCTCAAAAGGGCCATCTGGTTTGTGAAGAGCTGAGACTTTTCTTTTTAGGTTCTGTCTCTCTGACGAAAGTGAGACTGTAATAGATTCCATCCAGGGTGAGTGACAGCCACGCTCTATTCTCAGTGCCGTGCAAATGCTACCTCATTCAGTCCTCGCAGTAACCCCATGTAATAGGTCTTATTTTTATCCCCATTGTAAAGAAACTGAGAGAGGCTGGGTATTCTTGTTGAGAAAGCTGCTGAGGCAAAATATGAACGCTGGAAGTCTGACTCCTGAGGCCACAATTGTTACCACCCCACAATACTATATCCCGAATAACATGAGGGTTGTAAGAGATAGTTGCAGCTATAAGAGAGTCATGGAAAGTTCCAAAACAAAGCCAAAGTATACAGGTATTTTCACAAAGATTTATAAATTCAGAAAGTCACAATAATTTAAAACATTCTTTTCCATATGAAGGGAGTTTGGCCTCCCAACCCATCCAGTTCCAAAAACACATACCTCAGATTCTGATATTTCAAATAGACCATACCCAGACCCTCTCAACTCCTAATGTCAGATCACAAAATCCCATGTTTCTATATATTTTTATATATACACATACACACATATATGATGTTATATAGTTTAGTACTCTGGGAAAGAAAAGAAGAAAAAAAAAAAAAAAAGGAAAGCTATTATGTAAAAGCCACATGACAATTCCAACTACCTTACCTTCAGGAGTTTGGTTCCAGACCAGAAGGGTAGCACATTGGTAGTTCTCTAATTCCTGGGTAGCTCTAATCCCTTTCCTCCTCAATAGCAGCATAGTCATCACCTGAGAGCCTGTTAGAAAAGCAGATTTTCCAGCCTCGCTCTAGACTCACAGATTCAGAATCTGCATTTCAACAAGACCCCCGGGAGACCTACAGCTTATTACAGTTTGAACAACACTGTATTTACCTACTGGTTTTCAAACTTGGCTATACATTGAAATCACTGGGGAAGTTTAAAAAATTTAGGTCCAGTTCCCAGAGACTTTAATTGTCCGTGGGTGCAGCTGAGAAATCTTTTTAACGCTCTTCAGGTGATTCTAATATGCAACAGTCGGAGAGGTGATGTTCGAGCACTCTGGGTGTGTCTTTATGCAGCAGCACTCATTATTTTGTTCTAATTCTTTAGTCCCTCCACAAATACTTAGTTCCCTGCCAAAGAGAAGTATAAGCTTTTCCCAGTCAAGTAGTAATAGAGTTATTCTTTTTCAAGGGTCATATTGATAGATGCTTCTAATGTGACACAAATTAACCAAAGCTTTCAGCAGTGAGTCATTTATCAGGACTCACAGATGCTTTTGCATTTAGTGTAGACTTTCAGACCAAAGCAAACTATTCCTCTCACGTGCTTCACCATTTTAATGTCTAGTTTGTCTGTGCTCAGCACCCTATATTGATCTCCTCCCACTTGCTTATAGCATTATCTATTTCAGCCTCTTTTTTATTTGATACAATCCTAAAGGGCATGGACTATCTCATTTTTCTGTATATTCTCAGAGCCTCCTAGGATAGCTTCCGTTCAATAAATGTTCACTAAATAAGTTTAAAACTCCATTCTTTTTTCAGTTTGTAAAAAGCCCCGTCCCTATTTTAGTATCATATTCTACAGGTGTGCTGTGCTCAATTTGAATAGACTGAAAAGAAAAAAAAAGAAAGAAAAGATGGGGATGGTTGCAAAAGTCGAATTCATCAAATATTTATTGAATATATAACTACATATAAAGCATCACATTTGTTCCTTAGGCAGAATAGCAAGATAAATGAAGTGTCCTTCCACAGGCTTACAATCTAGTAGAGAATATGGACATATACTAGACAAGGAAATAAATAAAAATCATATAATACCCATAATGATGAAGACTTATGATAAACAGCTGGATCAACCACTAAGTGAATCTTATGGAAAAGTAAAATAATTCAGGTAGCTAGCAATACTTTCCAAATTTTATTCCTGTAAGCTAAGAGATACAAAATGCACAATCTATTCTAAAAAATATGCAACGATAGCATTATAGTATTGTTATTATAAAAAGTGTAATATTATTTTTCTCATCATGTAGGTGCAGGCCCTAAATCCGATATGCCAGCTCAGCTTGCTGTGAGAATGCACCTTCCAACTCTCAGAGTTGGAAAAAGTTTTACTTCCTGACTCTCCCTACTCATTGAGACTCATTGAGACTTTGCAGTAGATATAATGGAAAATACTTTTCAGCACCAACTCCACTATTCACTGCTTTGAACACCACAATAAATAGAAAGGACAAGAATTGAAAGTCTTTCTTTTCCCTCTTAGCTTTTTCTAAGTGCTGAACTGAATAGGTGTCAACTTTCTGTTGCAGCCCTGGCAGTTCTTACTTTCAAAAGAACAATCAGAAGGAAACCCTTTCAGAAAATTGATCTGCCAAAGTTTGAAATGCTTAAAAATAAACTGTCAGTTCTGTCTGTTACCCACCCCCCCACATAACCTACCAACCTCACCTCTGTTTTTTTATTTTCCAAACCCTAACAGCTGGATATTCTGTTTCAAAAGGCTTCTGTGAATCTTCTTCTTTGTCCGGAGTATTGTAGACCCTGACCAAATATTTCATAAATTGTAAGGACACTTGAAAGGGGATAAAAGCCAACTACTGCTCCCTGCTGCCCTGACACCTCCACCTACAGAGTTCTGAAATTTGGGTTAAGAAAGAGCATTCCTTCTAAATTCAGTTTGACAATTTTAATCCTCACTGTTTAGAAAAAGAAAATAATTGTATATAGAGTTTTCTCTATTTCTTGTTCATCCAGCACCCTACATTTGAGCTTCTATCTTGGGGTTCTCAGCAGAAACAAGTTTAAATAGGTTCAGTCTTCAGTTTTCTTTTCCCTCCAACATGTTTTTTCAAAGAATCTCTCTTCTATAATAAAGCCCATAATCTCCTATAAATGGGCACATGTGCTCAAGCAACTATACGGGAAGCCATGTATCAAATCTGGCATGTTGACAGTGATTATCCCCAAAAGTCCATATTAGTCTGCCCAGAGGGGATGACTGTGACTTTGTGACATTGTTCCTGATATTAATGCCTTCGTCAAAGCACCTGTAGGTAAGAGTTGGAAATCAACCACTTTATTACAGGTTTTAACCAAGAAACTCATTTCTGAAAGAAAGAGCTCTTCGACTCTTTCACAGAAATGACACATGAAAACTTTTAAAGTGGCAATAATTACCTGTTTTACAGAATATGGGTAATTTATAATCTAAGGTAAGCTTGTGGGTTGATATTTTGTCTGTTAGTAATAGGTGAGCCCTTTCATAAATGGCGATAAAAGCCATCTTTTCTGTAATTTCAGATTGGGAAAAGTGAGCAAGTCCAATTTAAGAAATTCAGATTATCACAGATCATCCTTAATAGAACAATGATCTTGCCTCTGGCCTCTGTTAGAACTAGCTGTCACCATTACAGTCCCAATGTTCTACTGGCATACAAGTCTGGCTAGCTGCATTACCTGTATTGCAGCACATTCTCTGTTCCCCTTGGTTAACTCCCCTGTTATTTGTGCAACTATATAGCCCCTTCACTAAATTGTGTATTTCTTAAATGACAGATCATGACTCATTCATTCATCCCGTATCTCTGACACTGCCTAACCTTGATGTTTGCCTTTGGTAGCTGCTTAGTAAATGCCAGTTAAATATATAAAAGCCAAGAATGCTACACATAGGAAAATCAACCCTGTAATTTTCTCTGACATCACTTCCCTCCTTCCATAAACAGAACTGGCTGTCAAAAACCTAAATACTCTACCCAGTTTTTGTGATTCTTGATATTTGACTTTTTTTTTTTTTTTTGCGTTATACTCAAAGAATCAACAAATGACATCGACTTCATCCTTCTTCTTTCTTCCTTCCCTCATTGTTTTATACGACTGCCCTAACTCAGACTTGTCTTAGAGTCATTAAATTCTACCTTTTTTCCTCACATTTAAAAAAAACATCATGGTTCTGAGAAAATAATTTACTTTCTACCTTTTCCCCCAATATAAAAATGAAGGGGCATGGTCATTAAAGTGAGAAAGCACAGTGATTTTTCATGTGATTTAATGATTGGCTTCTAGAATATGCTAATCCTCTTAAACATTGTATTTTTTCAGTCTCTATTCAAAAATTTCTGTTAACTGAAGTTCTTAAAGCTCTGACCCTGCTGCCCCATGGGTCTTAAGTCATTGTCTCTTACTATGATTTATATTTTTAGATTGTGGGTATACCTTATATTGCTTTTTATCTGCAGAGATCCTTTAAAAGCTAAGATTGTAGGTTCTCCTGTGTTTCCAACAGAGGTAATAACAACTGTTACCACTTTTTATAATAATTTCTTAGCTTCCCAAGAGCAGGCCCTGTGCTCACAGGTAAAATTCTCTCTCTTTTCCTCTCTGTCTTTTTCTCACTCTCTCACTTTCTCACTTATATTCTCTGACAGACAAGCTTTTGGCCAGTGGGTAGATTTATGTTAATCCATCTCTTCAAGGATGTGGGTATCTCAGATCCACGTTCTAAATGTATGAGCCAAGATCTAGTTTCTGAACTCTACATAACTATTCAAACTCTTTCTCTCTCTCTCCACAGTGCAGTTCAAGGGACGGTTTATGTTTTCTACTCTCATATTTTATTGCCTCTTTTTGAGATTTTTTTTATTAATATATGCTTATGAGCTAGGGTATGCATTTAAACTGATAGTTATATTTTATACATTTGTTGTTTTTATTTTGTTTTCCTCTTTTTAACATACAGATTTCTAGGTTGTTGCAAAGAGAATCTTCCAATAACTTCTTAAATGGTGTTCTAACTTATAGGATATCTGGCATATTATATTCCCTTATTATAGGATATCTGGCATACCATGGTCACCATATTGATCTGAAAATATCATCATTTCCTTTGTGACCTCCAGAATAAAATCAAAACTTGCAGGCAAGTCATGCATTACTCTTCACAAAGCTTGCCCTGTCCTTCCTGTCAATTTTGGCTCTCAGTCATCTGCAAAGAACTGTGCCTTTCCACTGCTGAGCCATTGTGAATATACCTGGACATATCCAAATTCATCTGTATGTGGCCCTCCCTCAGTTGAAATCCCTTCTTTTAAGGATCAATTCAAGCCTTCCCTTCCTTCAGAGGAGTTCCTGATTACTCAGACACTTGCAGGTCTTGCCCTGTCCCTGTGAACTCATTGTCTACTCTAAACCATATAACCTACACAAGGGCTTGCAACCTCCGATTTTTATTGAACCACGCAAGTGACATGTGAAAGTGATGTGCCTAGGAATAATGGGTAAAAGTAGGACTGTAGAGATAAATGGTAATTGACACCTGGTCACAGTGTAGGGGACACATTGGTATGAACGGTGAGGTGGCAGTGTGGCAAAACTGTAAAGAAAGCAATTGCTACCGAGCACCACCTCCTTATTCCCATTCAGAAAGGGCAGCCAACATTGTAAAATCCTCCAATTTTTGAGAATAAACAAGAGCTTGCATTTTTAAGTAAAATCTAGTAATTTTTAATGTTGGTAACTAATTTAAACGTTTACAACAAAAATACTGTAAGGGTCAGCACTGCAAAGTCCAAAGTGGGTATGTGCTCACTGTTGTCACAGGCTCTGGCTTGTAGTGTCTTCTGCTTACACGGAACTCTTCTTTATGCCTTTCTTATGCCAAATTATACACTCATCAAAACTGTACACTCCTTGAAAGCCACTGGTCTTGTCTTATAATTCTTGTGTTTGCCTCCTCACATAAGATAGCCATGCACGCAGATCTTTAGAAACCATTCACAGAAATGAAATAAGTTCTTACCAGTTTATAATACCCACCAAGCATGAATACAGAGGGTAGTAGAAAGTTTCTTGATAAGGCAGTCTGATGGTAAACGAGTATAAAATTGAGTCCTTAATTTATTTTAAAACAAAAAAACTAACAGAGTTTCTTAAGGGAGACCATGCTCTTATTAAGTGAAAGTGACAGCAGCTATAAGCAAGAGGGGAAAGTAGAAGAATGAGTTAGAGATTTTAAGATAGTTTATGGCCTTAAATTTTATGACAAAGATATGACTCTCTGTTAAGTAATGTTAAAGGGAATCTTGTCAGCAGTGATCTTCCTGAGGACTACCCATTTTGTATTAAAATATGGGTGTGTTTGCTATAGAGAGTAAGAAGATAAGCTTCCAGAAGCCTTCATCTATTTATTCATTATTTATGTATCCATCCTTCTGCCTTCCATAATCCTTTGTCACCGACAGTCAAAGAAGAATTTTCTGAGGAAAGAGTATTCTCAAGGTCTTTATATAGATAGGTAATAGAGAAAGGAAAAACCTTGTAGCCTACTACCCTCAAGCTTACGCACTTACCTTAAGCAAACTTTGCCATGCTGTCTTTCCCAGAAAAGATGGTTTTAAAAATATCTGTATTTCCACAGTAGGCTAAATTACATGACACAGCATTTAAACATTATTTTTCTTTGTGCTGTGAACTAAAGGACACCTATTTATCCAGAAGAAAAGGGAATGGGATTTGGGATCTTTAATAGCAAAGGAAGCAGTGTTTTCTGCATTAATGCATGTGAGAGTAGATTCAGGTTACATGCGGCTAAGACAATTGGGATCTAAGAGCAACTGTTCAGCTCTAAGATGTGGAACTCCCAGCTGGGTGGAATTACGATGACTTCCTTCACATTCTGGGCCATTGCACTTTCTCTTCATGCCTCATGCTTAAAAACTACTGATCACACACAGTTTCTTCACAAATTCTCTGCACTTGCTTCATTGATTGCAAAGCACCACAGGTATAAAAAGCAATACCCCTCAAAAATATGTAAATTCAGCCAAAATATAAATTATTACTTTTCAAACAATTAGGCTGCAATGAAATACACTTAGCACTGTATGTCTTGGGAAATAAAATTCCTTCATGGTCACATTAGGGATGTAAATTCTCTTAGTGCCATAGCAACACCAAATAACACCACCAGAAGAGAAGTCATCAATTAGTTACTTAGATATGTTTGTTTGTTTTCTTGTTGGAGTATGAATAAACTAGAATTTTAAAATGTGATTCTGTGTGTGCACATGTGTGTGTATTAAATCTGTATTTTAATTTATTTAGGAGGATCACTTTTTTCCCCCATTCTTTTCGTTTCTTTCTATAAAGGCTTAGTATGTGGTCAGAATCTGAAAACTATCAAATGTGTCAATTTACTCTCTCTAATCTCATCTAATTGCCTTCCCTGTGCAACCAACATACCTTCCTTGCTCCCTTTTGTGCCTTCCATTCCCTAGACATTGCGTTCAGTGATATTTCATGCCACTGCTTTGCTTAAAATGCTCTTTCCCTTCTTTTCCTTTAATTCCATTCTGCCTTTCAAGACTCAGCACAAAGAGCACCTTGTCTGAAGCCTCTCATAGTTTCTCAAGCACAGTAAGGTAATTTCTCTCCCGTATTTCCACAGTACTCTATAGATATGTCTATTACAATAACGACCCTACCATATTTTAATTACATATTTGTGTATCTGCTCTCCCTTCCCCATCTAGACCACCAGTTCATTAGCACAGTGCTTGACATAGTATACACTCAATAAATATCTGTTAAAAGATTGTGGGAATAAATAATAAATCAATACCATTATTTTCAAGCATTTCTTTGTCATCTTATAAAAAATTGTGTTTTTACTGAGTATCTATTGTATTTTTAAAAAGAAATCCATACATGTTTCATATTCAAAACCTGATAGAGTAGGAATATAAAGGCAAGAAATTAACAGGTGGAGGGGAAAGTATGGTTTAAATGAACACAATTTTGCAGTTCAGGCAAGACATATGTACATTTTAGCCCACTTCTGCAGGAATACTAGCAGCAGGAAGACCCCCATTCCTAAGTTAGAATAGCCAGAGACACATATTAAGTATAAATAAGGATAAACAGGAAAAACCAATATTTCCCCTTGCACCTTAACCTTCAAAATCCATTTTTCATTGTTTGATAAGAAAGTGAGAGATGCTTTTCTGTAAATAAAACTTTAGAATCTCTATGTAAAGAGCCTTGGCCAATATATTAATAATTATGTCAAAAAATGTCAGGGTTCGTCCTGGTGCTTTCTGGGTGAAGCTGTATACTGGGAACTCTGGCAGTGATTAGATTAGATCAACTCGTCTTGTTACATTCATCTGTACACACATTGGAAAATGGCACATGATCAACTATGATTGTTAATAGGCTCAGCACAGTCCATGTTAATATCGCTCTTGAAACTGTCAACAAGTCAAACGTGATGGCAAATGTATGGGGGAGTAATATGTATGCATTTTATTCATGCATGTCTTCCTCCCTCCTTTCCTCCTTCTCTCTCTCCCTTCTTCCCTCCCTTCTTTCCTTCCTCCTTTCCTTCCTCTCCCACTCTGCTTCCCTCCCTTCCTTCCTTCCTCCCTCCCTCCCTCCTTCCTTCCTTCCTTCTTTCCTTCTCTTTTCTTTCTTTCCCTCTATATGCACTTATTGAGTGCCTATGAGGTATTCTATTTAATAACAGTAAACAACACATTTGTGGCACACTCACTGTTCTCAGAGATCACACGTGGGTAGAGGAGCTTATGAGTTACATGAAGACAAAGGTCATGATGTTGATGATATTAATAATACTAACAATACCAATCTCACTGAATCTCTACCAGACATTATGCTAGGTATTAATACCTTACAGTGGTCAAGCTACTCAATCTCTGTAAGCCAGTTTTATCAGCTATAAAACTGAGTCACAACAGTAGCAATTCACACGGTTGTGATGATAATTAGCACAGTGTCTTATATGTAAAGGAACTCCATAGTTGTTAGATTTTATCATTATCATTGCCATTGACCTCTGATTTTGCAGGTAAGAAGACTGACTTTCAGAGAACTTAACTAATGCATTCATAGTCACTTAACCTATGGAAATAAATGGTGGCAATGCACACATGCTGAAATGGAGAAATGAGCCACAGTAATGGGGCAAAGGAAATGGTACATGTATAGCACCAATAACCAGAATAGCAAAAACGAAACCAACTTTGCATTCTCTTCAAGTAATTTAACTAACCATTCACATACACATCTGGAGAGGAGCTCATTAGCTATATTTTAAAGATGAAAAAACAGTGGTTTAAAAAGTCAGGAACTTGACTAACATCACACAGTTAAGTAGCTGAGCTGAAATTGTTAGATTTACAAGCCCAAGCTCTTTCCGGCATACATGCAGCCTGCACCAGAAAATGGCAATAGTTTGAGTTCACACCTAGCCTTGGCAGCATTTGAGTCTGTTAGATAGATGGTATTGAAATAATAGATTTTGCACAGCCTTCCTTGTAAATTAGCTTCTAGCCTGAACGCAGTGTTTCTAAAGTTGATTTTTTGCTAAATGTTGCTTTATTACTGTAACACTATGTGTGGATTTAGTCCTTTCTGAAATGTCTTTTCCCCAGAGGCATATCAGCCAACAATAACAGCAGCTATATTCAGCTGAGAGCACCAGATAACTGATGTATTTTGTCACTAGCACCTTTATGAGCTTCATTTGCTGGGGAAGAGCTGGAAAAAAAAAAACAAACCTGCTTTTCATTTCTGTCTAAAATCATGGCACTGAAAGGCTAAAGTACTAAAAGTGATCTTGAAGCCAAATTCTGGGTGGAGAAACATAATTATTTCAATTAATTCTGTTGCTAAGTGAATCCAGCATGGTGTTTCGGGCTTACAAGCAGTGATCTGAGTGAGAGCCTCTGTAGTTCCCTGAGTGAATACCTTGAAGCTGGGAATTGCCCTGTATCATTTCACCACCATCTGGTGTCTGGTCCCTTAAATTTCATTCTCCTGTCTTTGATGCTACCGAAATGGCTATTGCCTATATTAAAAAGCCTCATGATACTTAAAAAAAAAAAAAAAAAAGATAAAACATATGATGGCCTAAAATCTCTGTTGCCTCTGCTTTTCCAACTTGGAATTGTACCTGAATAATACAGTGAATTTAAACACACTATAGGACACAGAGTGCCATTCAGTGGTAATAGACTGCTTAATTGAACATTTACAGGTTTGTTGGGTGCTCTTGCCTACTCAGATGCAGAGAAAGAAGATGATATGGATCAAATTATGACTTCTCAGAGGGCAGGTACCACAATATCATCTTCTTTACATTTCCCACAAAAGCCAGAGAACATATAGAACATAAGGCAGAATTCAGTAAACATTCATGCCAGGCACTGTTCTAGTGACTGGAGATATAGCATTGAACAAAATACACTAATGCCCCACTCTCATGAACCTTTTTAATCTAGTGGAGTGAGTCAGAAAATAAGCAAGGAAAACCAGTAACATTATGCCACTGTAGTAAATGCTATTGAGTGAATCAAAGCAGGAAAGAAGGAAAGTGAGCAAATGTGGGTCTGGGAATGGAGACATATTTTTAAATGGCATAGCCAGAGAAAGATTCACTCAAAAGTGAGGACGTGAAAGAAGTGAGGGGGTCATATAGCATTTTTAGGGACTGTTATGGGTTGAACCGTGCCTTCCCAAGAAAGGTAAGCTGGCATCACAATACCCAGTGCCTCTGAATATGACCTTATTTAGAAATAGAGTGTTCAGAGAGACAATCAAGTTAAAATGAGTTCTTTAGAGTGGATTGTAATCCAATATAAGTGATATCCTTACTAAAAGCAGAAATTTGGACACAGACAGACACACATAGAGAGAAGACAACGGGAACAGACACAGGGAGAAGATGACTACCTATAAGCCAAGTAGATAGGCCTGGAACAGATCCTTCCCCCAGCCCCTCATAAGGAATCAACCATGCTGACTCCTTGATTATGTCAGAGTTCTGGCCCCCAGAACTGTGAAACAAGAAATTTCTATGTTCAAACCAGGCAGTTTGTGGTGCTCTGTTATGGCAGTCTTAGAAAATTATCATAGAAGCAAAGAGAACAGTAAGTGGGAAAACCCATGCCTGACACATTTCCAGAGAAGAAAGAGGTCGTGAATGGCAGTGAAGAAAATATTAATGGTAACTTAGTTTAGTATGATGCTTCATGGTTAACCAATTCTTTTCATGTTAGCTTTCCATTTGCATTTACTACGTACAACTTTATGTAATAAATAAGATGAATGTGAGTAGGTTACATGTATGCACGAGTGTTAAGTATTCCCTACGCCTAAAGGAGCTGAATCTCAGAGTTCAGTTCTCTTTACAAAATCACAAAGCTGGCAATTGACAGAAGGAATTCCTGGAACCAACAAAATCTGACTCCAAATCAAGTGTTCCTTCTATACCTCATGTGGGTTGAGTAAATATCTATTTCCTAAATTATGTTTGTCCTAATCAAACAGCTCTTTCCTTCCCTCATTATCTATCATTAGACAGGATGTGGTGCTTATGATACAACGAGGCAAAGACATAGTTCGGTTAACACACTGGGCCTGAAACAACACTCTGAGAATGTCCTAACTGGTCTCATGTTAACTGCAATATCATCCTGACTGCATTTGATACAACCAGTAGCACAAACAGAACGGACACTTCTGTTTCCCCCTTGCTCTACACAGGTACAGAGAATAGGTCCTTTAATAAAATTATTTAGAAAGGGATAACAATGTTGCTTTATCTGGGAGTCTAACT
The DNA here is from genome assembly GCA_963574885.1 of Lepilemur ruficaudatus. Classification (NCBI taxonomy): domain Eukaryota; kingdom Metazoa; phylum Chordata; class Mammalia; order Primates; family Lepilemuridae; genus Lepilemur; species Lepilemur ruficaudatus. The sequence goes on from CAUYRT010097599.1 coordinate 19,465, forward strand.
ACAGGGCCTAAAAAAAAAAAGAAAGAAAGAAAAATGACTTACATGGAGTTTATGGACAGACTGATGATTAGGTATATAAGTAAGAAAAAGTAACTTCACAGCTGGGAAGCATGTTAATCAATGATTAATTAACTATGTTTAAGAAATAAGAAGCCTATATGCCCACTTCTGGGAGAATTGGTAAATTTATCAATTTCCCCGTATGAGAATCTCTACTTTATAGCCAGTAGTGTAGGGGACCCTAATGATTATGATGATAGTATCAACTGGTAAATTAAATATTAGGGATTAAGTGAACTAAATATCAGAAGAAAAAAGTGAAAATATATGAGGAGGAGGAGACTTGAAAAGAGAATTGAAATGCTATTGAATCTATTGCATCACATAATTGTAGGTTATAGTTTCCTTAGGCAACACATAGATGCTAATAATATTGTAACAAATCATATCAGAGTATAAGCTTTCTTTCACTAATGTTGAAATATGTATTAGATGAAACTGTTAACTGACAAACAGAGATGCTGTCTATTTGATAATAACAATGGAATGGCTATGTTTTAAACCTAATTATCATCTTCCCTTCATGTCTCCCCAAGATACATAGAACTGTAATTGAATGATAATAATGACATGCCCATAAAATTAATAGGTTACAGATATCAAGGGACCTGCTATGGAAATTATACAGCAAGAGGTTAACAAGCTCATATACTCTCAATTAGTTAATATGCATTATTAAATAATATTAATCAGATAATTTAATAATGATACCAAGGCATACTTTTAATGTGTATCCCTATATCCCATGTCTGTCTCTCACTTAAAAGCTGTCCTTTCCTCCCTTTGGTTTGGAGGTTTACCCAGAGTTCACCTCAAATGTGTCCTGTCCCAGAACTTTTCATCTCTGCTGTGGATACAGAGACTGAGTCTGATGTAACTAAAGGTTATATTTCCATACTTTAGAGTCAGTTTCATAAAGATCATTCATAAGTAAAGAAAACAAAAATTCTATGCATCGCAAACGTATTCCAACTAAGGACTCTTTAATGGCCTGTCAGCCTCCAGACTAATTGACAGTCTCATTTGCATAAGTGGAAAAGCAGAAAGTACAGAGAGACAGATGGATAAATATTAATTGATGTTCATAAACCTGAAAAATGCCTTTTGCAGTCCTCAATCCAGCTTCTTAAACATCAAGTGTTATTCATATTACAACCCAGCAGTGACACGCAGAATGTCATTCAGTCAGAGGCTCACTGTCATTGCTTTTGATTTATTTGCACAGTAAGGACCACCATGGGGTTATTTATACAACACAGTTTGTAGCTGAGGGAACCTCTAAATTTTGGGTGGAAAAAAAAAGACCTAAGTGAAGCCTAACATACTCTTGACTTCAACAACTCTTGAAGTTGGGGAAAGTCTGCTTTGACGAATATTTGTTTGCAAAGAGTTATCACTCTCATGTTGTAGAGTGTCAACTGATGAATTCTGTCAGTCATGTTTTACTCAAGAAAGCCAGAGGAAATATGCTTTCACTTCTGTCCTAACTTCCTGAATGGTCAATAAACTGCCATTTAGGAGTGGATTGGAGCAATTTCAACACCCCTCCCCCAGTCAGGCTTTCTTTCCCCTTCAATATTCTTAGCCTTTGAATTCCTACATTCATGTCTACCCATGTTAAAATATTAAGGTTCTTATTAAAATGCAAATGTGTTTGCCTGGTTCTAGAACTTACATTATAAGATCTATGGTTGAATAGCCAGAACAAAAATGCAGAAGTCAGAAGACACACACATAAGATACAAGACTCTATTACAAACAGAATTTTGAATTTGAGTGAGACATTTTTCCCTCCCTGAACTTCATTTGCTCATTTGTAAAATGAAGTGGTTAAATGAGATAATCTCACAGGTTTTTTTTTTTTCTGTTCCAACATTGCATAACTCTAAACGCTATTAAGTTCCTTGTAAATCTCTTAATAGAACCCACAGCCAATGTCATATTGGATGGGAAAAAATTGAAAGCATTCCTGCTTAGAACTGGAACCAGACAAGGTTGCCCACTATCTCTACTTCTATTCAACATAGTGCTGGAAGTTCTTACTAGAGCAATCAGACAAGAGAAGGGAATTAAGGGTATCCAAATGGGGGCAGAAAAGGTCAAACTCTCACTCTTTGCTGATGATGCACTATTATACCTAGCAAATCCCAAGGATTCAGTCAAGAGACTCCTGGAATTGATAAACGAATTCAGTAAAGTCTCAGGATACAAAATTAATGCACACAAATCAGTGGCATTCCTATAAGCCAATAACAGTGAAACCGAAAATCAAATCAAAGATGCAACACCTTTCACAATAGCATCAAAAAATTTAAATATTTAGGAATATATTTAATGAAGGAGGTGAGAAATATTTATAGGGAAAACTACAAAACACTGAGAAAAGAAATTATAGATGATGTGCACAGATGGAAATCCCTACCATGCTGATGGATTGGTAGAATCAATGTTGTTAAAATGTCCATTCTAACTAAAGTGATCTACAGAATTAATGCAGTACCTATCAACATTCTACCATTCTCACCTCTCACATCTCATAAACATCAACTCATGTTGGATAACAGACTTAAGCCTAAGGTGTGAAGCCTTAAGAATTCTGGAGGAAAATGTGGGGAAGACTCTTTTAGACATCAGCCTAGTTAAAGAATTTATGAAGAAGACCCCAAAGCAATCACAGCAGCAACAAAAATCAGCAAATGAGACCTGATCAAATTAAAAAACTTTTTGCACAGCCAAGAAAACTGCCCTTAGAGTGAATAGACAACCTACAGAATGGGAGAAAATATTTGCTTTCTCCACATCTGATAAAGGACTGACAACAAGAATCTATGCAGAACTTAAGAAAATCAACAACAACAACAACAAAATCAACCCCATCAATAAATGGGCAGAGAACATGAACAGAAACTTTTCAAAAGAAGGCAGACTAATGGCCAGCAAACATATAAAAAAGTGCTCAACATCTCTAATCATTAGGGAAATGCAAATCAAAACTACAATGAGATATCACCTAATTCCAGTGAGAATGACCTCTATCAAAAAGTCCCAAAATAACAAATGCTGGCATGGATGTGGAGGGATTGGAACACTTTTACACTGCTGGTGGGTCTGCAAATTATTACAACTCTGGTGGACAGTAATTTGGAGATATCTCAAAGAGCTAAAAATAGAAATACCATTTGACCCAGCGATCCCACTACTGACTATTTATCCAATGAATAAAAGACATTTTATAAAAAAAGGCATCTTCACTCGAGTGTTTACAGTGGCACAATTCACAATTGCAAAGATGTGGAAACAACCCAAGTGCCCATCAACACATGAATGGATTAATAAAATGTGGTACATGTATACCATGGAGTACTACTCAACCATAAAAAAATAATGAACTAATATCTATTGAGTGAACCTGGATGGAATTGGAGACAATTATTCTAGGTGAACTATCACAAGAATGGAAGAACAAATACCACATGTACTCACCATTAAATTGGAACTAATTGATTAACACTTATGTGCACATATGGAAATAACATTCATCAGAAATGTTACTACTAGGCATCTATCCAAAGACAAAAAAGATATTCTATAATAAAAACATCTGCACTAGAATGGTTATAGCAGCACAATTTACAATTGCAAAGATGTGGAAACAACCCAAATGCCCATGAGTGGATTAATAAAATGTGGGATATGTATACCATGGAATACTACTCAACTACAAAAAAACAATGGTGATCTAGCTCCTCTTACATTTTCCTGGATAGAGCTTGAGCCCATCCTTCTAAGTGAGGTGTCACAAGGATGGAAAAACATGCACCACATGTACTCACCATCAAACTGGTACTAATTGATCAATACCAAGGTGCTCACATGATAGTAATACTCATTGGATGCCCGTCAGGTAGAAGGAGTGGGGTGGGTAAACCCATAGCTAATGGAAATGGGGCAAACTGTATGGGGGAAGACATGCTTGCAGCCCCAGCTTGAGCGAGGCAAATGCATTTGATGTAACCAAAACGTTTGTACCCCCATAATATCCTGAATTAAAAAAAAATAATAATAAATTTAAAAAATTCCAAATATTAATATATCTTTAAAAAAAATAAAATAAAATCAACATAAATATCTGCACCAGACTGGTGAAAATCTATACAGATATTTCCCAAGACTCAGGAACAAACGAGTATCTACCAACATGGCCACAAAATTTAACTCTGGGAGAAGAGATTAGCAGAAATTTTTAACATCTATTTTAGTATTTTCCAAATTTTCTGAATGAAATATATATTCCTTTTATTTTATATACAAAAAATCAATTTTCTATCCCACCCTCCCATCACACTGAAATTTGTATTGTATTATTCTGACAGTGTTAAGTGTGTGACCTAGGGAACCCCATGGAGAAAGAAGTTCAATCAGGGGAGAGAAGGAAAAGAAATGGAGAAGAAAGGGATAAAGAGGGTCTAATTAAAATACGAGGAGAAAGAAGAATAGAAAAAGATAATGACCTGAAGGAATCCTGACATTGTTTTTCTTTTCTTTTTTTTTTTTTTGAGACAGAGTCTCACTCTGTTGCCCGGGCTAGAGTGCCGTGGCATCAGCCTAGCTCACAGCAACCTCAAACTCCTGGGCTCAAGCAATCCTTCTGCCTCAGCCTCCTGAATAGCTGGGACTGCAGGCATGTGCCACCATGCCCGGCTAATTTTTTCTATATATTTTTAGTTGGCCAATTAATTTCTTTCTGTTTATAGTAGAGACGGGGTCTCGCTCTTGCTCAGGCTGGTCTTGAACTCCTGACCTTGAGCTATCCACCCGCCTCGGTCTCCCAGAGTGCTAGGATTATAGGCATGAGCCACCACGCCCGGCCTAGTTTTACATTTTTATGTGGTTAATCTTAATTTTCTTTGTTCTTATTAGCAGGTTTGTTCTTTATCACCACCACCACCTCTTACCCCCCCCAAAAATAAAGAAAAAACTGGCAATTTGATCATTATTGTCCTGTTAAAATTCAGCATTTGTGTTTATTGTAACTCTTAAAATGCAAGGGAATAACATTTATTTAACATTTATTCAGAAGCAATCATATTTCAGGTACTTTACATGTTGTCTAGGCTATGACAGAGTCTGTCTTTTCTCCAAATACTGTAAATAACTTATGTGTGAAAATATTGATAAATTAAAGCCTCTTAAAATTGTAAGTTGCATATTATTTTCCTTTTTGTATCTTTCATTGTAATTAATGGTAGAAATCTATTTCATGACTATATGATGAGTTTCTCTTTCTTTCCTTAATTATAGGGTAAAAAAGTGTTATCTTCAGGCTGCTAATGTGAATTTTGATCTATGGATATGTTGTGGAGAAAACAAATTGCACAGCAGTGAATATTCTTACCAGGATCTTATGAAATTGTTCTTCAGTGTTGTCATGGACTCTTCTAGAGAAAAGAATCTGTGAAATTATGTGAAAAGAGACCATTTTTCAAAACAATGGGGGAAAAAGCAACAAGTCCAGGTACCGATCAAGAAAGAAAGGCAGGCAAACACCATTATTCTTATTATTCTTCTGATTTTGTAACTACACCACAGTCCTCTGGCCGATCATCACTAGTTGAGTCTTCTTCCCCTACAAGTATTAGGGGAAAAAATCCTAAAATACAGACTTCAGATAGCCAAGTGTATCACCAAGGTAAGTATTCCTTAAAAGAATCTGGTGAACCCAGAAGACTCATTTTGAGTACTTAAGGAAAACTTGTATGAAAAACTCTACTATTAGTATGTATGTTTTTATTAAATATATACACAGAAATGGACTGATTAACATATAGGATTGGTTATATGTTTATAAATTTATGTAAATATTGCTTAAGGTACTATGTATTATCCTTTGTTATAGTAAGAGTCATAAAATATATAGAAGAAAGTAACATAGCTAAGGCTTCTCTTTTTGTTTTCTCTTCTTCCTAAATAGATGCTTTTCTTGGGGTTTCTAAGATATTGTAAAGGCAAAAAATACAAAACATTTTTACTTTTCTGTATCTTCATTTTTTAAAGGTAGTGAAAGGCATTGATATAAAGTGGCTAAGGGGCATTTTTATAGGTGGAGTAAACTTACTCAAGGTAACTCTAGTATTTACTGCAAAAGTTCAGATTAAACCTAGGAATGGAACTGGGGACTTGGGACCACAAGTCTAATTTGTTTTCTATTTAACTGTGTTATAATAGAAACTGGATTAATCATTAAGAACAATTTTTGTTATTAAAATGTTACTAGTGTGGAACTAAGTATTAATACGTATTTTACCATATAATGTTCTGTAAATGTCTTATTTATCTCAATAAATCTCTGGTCAAGAAAACTCCATTGTACCTAGTAACAAAATATGTAAGGTCTACAAGTAGAGCATAGAAAAATAAGCTAAGGCAAATGAGGTAATTACAGTATGCATGAATAAATGTAGTACAGTTATAACAGCAGTAGCTTAGAATGGTGACAGTTTAGATTGCAAGGTAGGGAGTGGTGAAATTGGAGGCTGAAAAGGAAAACAGAGACCACATTATGAAAATCTTGCTTCCTATGCTAATATATCGACTATTTATGTGGGGAATAGTTAGCCATTAAAAAGATGTAAGGAAGGGTATAATTTGCCTTTATACATTTTTATTTTGAAAAATAATATTTGCTTATTAAAAACTACAAGAGTATATATTCCTTTTGAAAGGAAACCTTTCATGCACCCTCAATCTAGCTTCTCCAGGATGTCCATACTTCTAATGCCTTTTCCTTTTCTTTCTTTCCTTTTTTTTTGCAAGTACAGTGTTTTGTGTAGGGGTATTTTTCTCCAAGTCTGTCTCAGCGAGGAGCTCTTGTTACGATTTTGTAGTTGAGAACATGATTTGATATTAAACTTTTGCTATATAATTAAGAACAAACAGATCTTAGGGTTGAACCTTAGAAAAATGCCTATTTTTCCCAAGAAATAATAGGATATTATTGGTAAGGAATACTTTAATTTTTTCTTTGTTCCCCAGAAGGAACTTAGGAGGCTACCCAATTAAGGAGTCAGAACTTTGTAAGCCTTTCCTTATTTAAGAAGATAATCGAGAAAAACTGTGAAAAAAGAGTTCCAGCATCACCCAGAAAATTTCAATTATCTTCAATCTGACTAGTACTGTTTTCTACTTTGCACTGTCTTTTGAATTAAAATCTGTGGTAATTTGTTTGTCTTAGACCAAGTAATAGGACCAAACTGATACCTTTCCTTAAATACGAATTTCTTTCTGTTTAAATTGCAATCAGGGTAGAATAAACTAAGGAAAAAACAACTGAGATTAAAATAGCATCTTAAACACTTGGATTTGCAGATTTGCATATTTGGTAGCATATTCTTCCTTCTCCCTCCTTTTTAATTTTCAGCTTGCTTATTTATTTATTTACTTATGAATGAATGAAGGACATGGTCTTGCTCTGTCACTCAAGCTAGAGTACAGTGGCATCATCATAGCTCACTGCCACCTCAAACTCCTGGCTCAAGTGATCTACCTACCTCAGTCTCCTTAGTAGGTGGGACAACAGGCATGCACCATCACCACGACTGGCTCATTTTTCTATTTTTTTGTAGAGACAAGGTCTCGCTCTTGGGCAGGCTGGTCTTGAACTCCTGACCTCAAGTGATCCTCCCACCTCAGCCTCCCAAAGTGTTAGGATTACAGGTGTGAGCCATTGTGCCAGCAGCATTTTTTTATTTTTTTAAAAAATAAAATTGATGCTCTATCAGAATTTATATGTATGATAAAATTTAATAATAGTTTTATTATTTAAAACTTTAATAATGTAGTTTATACATATTTGTCTACTATATATCCATTCTTTGTTTTACCAGTAATATAAACATATCTTGATTTTTTTGGTAGATGCATAGTTTATTTTTCCTACATGTTTTTAAATGAAACATGTTTCATTTAGTTTATTTTTAACACCTGAAGGAAGAAATAGCAATATTTTTCCACCCACTTTTTAGTGGTAACTTAACAAGAAAGAGATGAAGAATGACATATACAACAGCCAGTTATCTTTCTAATTCTCCTATTAGCACTACATTTCCTCTTGATAATTTGAAAAATGAAAATAAAAAAGGGTAGATGAAAGTTGGGAAATATTTCTACATTTAGGTTAATGCTCAGTTTGTAGTCATACTAGTAGAATATGCTAAAAAATAAATGTTCAGAGTTTTAGGATGTCAAAAAGTTGGTTGTGGAAACCCTTTTGTATGTGACTAAATGGTTGAAAAAAGTATAAGTGAAAAATTTTTATCCTGATTCCTACATTATTAGGCTTTAATTTTTCAAATAAATTCCTTTTGTGTGAAATCTTGTTTTCTGAGCAATGTAATTTTATACATAAAGATCAGAGATTGGAACAATTGACATTCACCTTTATATATAATCATTTATATGTATAAAGTTTCTGCTATTCCAAGAGCTGAGTACAAATATCATTATATATATATGTAAAATATATAGTTTATATATATATATATATATATATATACCCCCAAATTTGTTAACTCAGATACTGGAAAAGAAAGAAAATTTGAAATGATGGACACTTCAAATTTAAAATTATATTCTAAAGTAATGCTGTGCAGTGGAAATATAATGCAAGCCACAAATGTAATTTTATGTTTTCTAGTAACCATATTAAAAAAAGAAAAACAGATGAAATTGATTTTAATAATACATTTTATTTAACCCAATCCAATATTTGGATTTAAATATCTAAAATATTATTTCTACATATAGTCAGTATAAAACATTGTTTATGAAATATTGTACATTTTTTTGAATTAAGTGTTCAAAATCCATTATGTATTTCACAGTTACAGCATATCTCAATTTGGACTACCCACATTTCAAGTTTCTCAATAGCCATATGGGGCTATTTGATAGTGTGGTTTTAAAGTTGTAATTAAGAATTCCCTCATTTCTTTCTATTACCACTTTTTTTCATGTATTCAAGCATTTATAGAGCTGTAATCACAAAGCAGTACACATTCAAAACAGCTTCTATAAAATTATCTATTTTTTAATGAAACTTTATAATGTTAAATTGTAAAAATACTTTTTTTAAAAACTTTTTTATATAATGGAATCAGGTATTCATGGCTGGTGAGGTGGGGAGGGAAAGGTTGGATATTCTAGTTTTTCTTCATTTTTTTTTAACTCTGGAATGCCTTTTTTCCTTGAAAAGTGCAGTCACCTTGGAGACTAAAGTTCGTTATTGTTAACTGTAGCAGACTTTGAGATGCCTCTTTTAAAGGGCAGGTGGTCTGTATATTAAGGCTTAAGTTTAATGAACTTTTGGTAAAAATAAAAACATTATTCCAAACTTTTGAGAAATGTTATGATTTAATATGTACACTTTAAAGATTTCATATGCTTACATTTTTTAGGATGTGATTTTTTGTATTTATCTTCTCAGATTATGTCAGGTGTTTTTGATTTGAATATCACACAAAAGCAATCTGAGAAAGCATTTAGAATCAATCACAGCTGTACTACTGTTTTCCACTTTTAGTCACTGATAAATGAGATGAAGTTCTTAACAGACAATATGTAGAACTCTATGTTTAACATACATAGTTCATTTTACTCTCAAAACCTAGTTATGTTGTTGATATTATCCTCATTCTATGGGTTGGGAAAACAGACTTGGGAAGGTTTAATTGAATTGCCCAAGGAGTTACTAAATGATAACTTTAAGTCCCAAATTTCTTGCTCTGTACAATATGCTGTCATCCTATCCTTAAATGAAGTTGTAATTAATTTGGAGGAAATATACATTTTCACATTTCGAATATTGATTACAAATATCTCAGCACAAATGACTTGAATACCACAATGTTTTTTCCAATGTTTATTATACACCATGCTAATACTAATGATGCCCATGTTTGAATTCTGACTTACTATCTTACCTATAAAGTTAAAAATGGTTAAAGCCGGATACTGTCTTCTTTTAAGCAATGTAGAATAATTCCATATAACTATTGGGATATAATTTTTGATCAGTTGGAGTATTCTTGACCTTCTGAAAAGACTGCAAACCTTAATAGAAACATTTAGAGCTCTAAAACCTGATATTTAATTAAATATTGTAAAACCATTTTTTTTAGTGACAAAAATAATTAAAGAATCTTATGGACTCACTTGTGGTAGTATGAATAAATAAGACTACCTTAGATACATCTTTCACTTTATGTTATTACTATTTCTTTTTTAGCCCCTAGGAAACCAAGCCCTAAGGGTCTACCGAACAGAAAGGGAGTCAGAGTGGGATTTCGCTCCCAGAGCCTGAATAGAGAGCCACTTCGGAAAGATACTGATTTTGTTACAAGACGGGTTCTTTCTGCAAGACTGCTAAAAATCAGTGAATTGCAGAATGAAGTATCTGAACTCCAGGTCAAGTTAGCTGAGCTGCTAAAAGAAAATAAATCTTTGAAAAGGCTTCAGTACAGACAGGAGAAAGCCCTGAATAAGTATGAAGATGCAGAAAATGAAATCTCACAACTTATAGTTCGCCATAACAATGAGATTACAGCACTCAAAGAACGCTTAAGAAAATCTCAAGAGAAAGAACGGGCAACTGAGAAAAGGGTGAAAGATACAGAAAGTGAACTATTTAGGACAAAATTTTCCTTACAGAAGCTGAAAAAGATCTCTGAAGCCAGACATCTACCTGAACGAGATGATTTGGCAAAGAAACTAGTTTCGGCAGAGTTAAAGTTAGATGACACTGAGAGGAGAATTAAGGTAAATTTTCAGCTGCTTCTAATTGTTCTGTCTTGAGTTGTTTCTCACTGGGCATTTAATATACTCTGTTTAAACTACTTATTGCAGTTCAGTGTTTGCTTGGAAATGAAAACTATTTTTAGTGTTATCTTTCTGAGTAAGAGATAAATTGAAGATTGTGTGTTTACGAGCAAGATGCAAAAGATTGTTTACGTTAATGAGATACATGTTGATGGATGAATGTTTAATTCTTTGGATCTTACTCATTTTGGGAAAATATTCTATTTGATTATCTGATTGTTTCTATGAAGTTGAAAATGATGTTATAATAGCCATGGTATATAGAACTGACCTTTGAAATGCCACATGAACAATGCTTTTTGTTTTTATTTCTTTGCATATTATTTAAGAGTGATAATACTACATCTCTTGGGGTAGGGTATGCTCTACTCCCCACAATAAAAACTGATAGGAGAGTGGGTAGGAGAATATTGAATAACTAGTCTGAGAGTACAGCAGATCTTTTAAAAAGGTTTCTTTCTTGAATGGAGAGAGGAAAAGAATTCTATACCATGACTTTTACACAGGGAACTTATCAGATGCCATCTGCTATATATAGATCATACAGAAGCCCTGAGTCAGGTTCTGTTGCTTAAAATTGACAATCAGTTTGGAAAGCAAAGGTAGGAAAAAGTATGGGAATAATGCCTGCTGTGAGAGTTCTCTGAGCACAGGAAGCTTAGAACTATAAATAAATTAGACTTCTGAATATATTAATTAGGTATGTTTAATACATGGCATGTTACAGTACTTAGTCTGTATCATATGCCATACCCATTATACCAGTGCCATGCCCAACGACAGTGGTTTATTAAATACAGTGTACTTCAGTGGCCAGAAAAGTGCCTAATTTACTCTCCAAAATTTGCAATTATTATCTTCTGTTTAGAACACAGGAGATACCCTATTATATAGGCTCTACCAATGATCAGCTCGAAGTGCAAAGCAAACATGGCAACTTTTTTTCTTAAGGGCTGCTTAGTCATGAGGTGGGGTGGGAATGGGTACTGGAAGCAGTTATCACCATACACAAAAAATAACTTAACATTTTGATTATTTTTAAAGGGAAATATGCCACATAATGGATTTTAAAATTAGGAATGAAGAGCCTAGGTTGCTAATTAACAAATATGATAAATAACTGAGTGCATTTGTGCATAAAACTACATGTATAGAGAGAACATAAAATTGTAGTACACACACACACACACACCCCACATATCCTGCAGTTCTCTCATATAACCAGTTATGCAGGGGATTGATGAGTGGTGGGGAGGGAAGAGAAAGAAAGAAGTGAGGAAAAATGGGAATTGGCTTGTGTATTCTGAGTTGTAGATGGACGTAAATTATTAATATATGGCTGCTCATTTGGGAGTGTGAAAATTGGTCATCTGTAATGGGAAGTCTTTGAAATAGTTAACCATATAGTGTCCTCAATTTTTTATATTGGATTTTAAGAAATTTTTAAATTAACTTTCTATTTTTAGTTAATTGTAGATTGGCATACACTTGTAAGAAAATTATATAGAAAGATCCCATATACCTTTCACCTAGGTTTCTTGTAGTGGCAACATGCTGCATAACTAGAATATAATGTTACAACCAGGAAATTGGCTGTGATACATTGATATCCATCAACCTTACTCAGCTTTCACTAGTTTTACACGTATTTGTGTATGTATTTGGCTCTATGCAATTTTATCACATGTATAGACTTCTGTGACCACCGCCACAGTCACGATACAGACCAGTTCCATCACAAGGATCCCTTGCATTACCCTTTTATAGCCACAGCTACTTCCTGCCTTCCCCCTTCTAACCTGTGACATCTCCTCATCTGTTTGTTCATCATTTCTATAATTTTGTCATTTCAAGAATGTTATATAAATAGAATCATACAGAATATAATCTTTTGACATTGGCAGATTTCACTAATTTACTCATGTAAGTTGTTGCATTTATCAGTAGTTCCTTTTATTCGCTGAGTACTATCTCCTGGCATGGATGTACCACAGAATGTTATGGTACATTGTGTTACAGACATTTGGTTTCTTTCAAGTTTTTGGCTATGAACTAATAAAACTGCTATGACCAATTTTATGTACAGATTTTTGTTTGAACATAGATTTTCATTTCTCTGGGATATATGCCTGAAAGTGTACTTTCTGGATTGTAGCATAAGTATATGTTTGATTTTGTAAGAATCTGCCATTCTCTTTTCTAAAATAGTAGTACCATTTTATATTCCTAACAGCAGTGTATAAGTTGTCAGATTTCTCAGCATCCTTACCAGCATTTGGTGTTAAGGCTATTTTTTGTTTTAGCTATTCTGATAGGTGTGTTGCACCATCTCAATGTGGTTTAATTTGCATTTTCCTAATGGTTAATGATGTTGAGCATCTTTTCATGCACTTATTTGCCATCTGTAGATATATTTTGTTCATATTTTTGCCCATTTTCTACTTGGATTGTTTGTGCTTTTACTGTTGATTTTTGACAGTTTTTTTTATATATTCTAGATACAAATCCTTTGTCAGATATGTGGTTTGCAAGTATTTTCTCGTAGTCTGTAGTTAGTTGTCCTCTTTACAGGGTCTTTCAGAGGAAATTTTAAATTTTGTTGTGGTCAGTTTTATCAGATTTGTCTTTTATGGATTGTGCTTTGGTGTCAAGACTAAGAACTCTTTGCCTATCCCTATTGTCCTTGACTTGTTGTTCCAAAGATTTTTGCCCATGCTGTTTCCAAAAGTTGTTTTCCTCTAGCATTATTGAGGTCTGATTGACAAATAAAAATTGTATATATTTAAGGTATACAATTTGATGTTTTGTAAAAGTCTTATGATTTTATGCTTTATATCTAAGTCCATGATTTTCATTTGAGTTAATACTTGTATGGAGTGTGAAGTTTATGTTGAGGTTCAATTTTTTTTTTTTTTTTTGCTATGGATGCCTTGTTGCTCCAGCATCATTTGTTAAAAATTCGTCCATTGAATTGCTTTGACACCTTTGTCAAAAATGAGTTGGTCATATTTTTGTGGGTTTATTTCTGCATTCTCTATTCTGTTCTATTGATCTGGTCTGTTCCTTTGTTGTTACCACACTCTCTTGATTACAGGCTTCATAGAAAGCCTTAACATTAGATAGAGTGAGTCCTCTCATGTTATGCTTCATTTTAAAATTTTATCTATTTTAGCTATACTAGATCCTCTGCCTTTCTGTATAAATTTTAGAATAAGCTTGTATATGTCTACAAACACTTTCCTGGGGTTTTGATAGGGATTACATTAAACATAGATCAATTTATGGAGAATTGACATCTTTACTATGTTGAATCTTCCAATTCTTGAGCGTAGTATATCTTTCCATTTATTTAGGTCATCTTTGAATTCTTTCATCATCGTTTCGTAATTTTCAGGATACAAATCTATACATGTTTTTGTTCGATTTATATCTAAAAATTTTATTTTCTTTGGAACAATTGTAAATGGTCTCAGTTCTTTCTGAATTAGAAAATTGCTTTTGAACTTTTATTTTTGAATTTCAAATCGTATTTTTATTGTAAAGTTATTTTCGCAAGGGGTTATGAATGCTTTATTCACACCAAGGAATGACTTGGTTTTAGAAGTTTACTCTCAAGTTTTAGGAGTATTGGGTTTATCAGCTTTAGGCCTCAATTTGGGTTGGTAGGTCTAAGCTGTTTCATTTTTGCTGGAAGTGAAATTATATTGGAATCAAAATTTAATATGCTATTATGAACCTACTTCTCTGAAATCAGTAATCTCACTTCAGCTGTCATACCATACTAGCTCTCTTCTGAATGAGGTAGCCTGTGCAACCCACCTGAGGGTCATTACTCTTTACTTTTTAGCTTACCATTTTATATTTCTGAAAGCCTCGGGTTTTTAACCCATTATGTATGGTTAATACCTTTCATGATCTGGGCAATCAACCCAGAATTGGAAATATTTACTGTTGAGTTTCTTACTTTATTGTGAAATTTAGCATTTGTTTTTGTACCTCTTTCAGTTTTTCAAATTTTACTTCATCCAACTCTAAGTTAATCTTTTTTCTTCTAACTCAGTAGGTTATAGTCATACTACTAATTGGGTAAGGGAGAAAGCTAAGAGCTTGATTGTGCTGTTTCATTTTGCAAATTAACTAAAAGTCAAGAAAGTCCTAGATACCCTTTGAAATTGCACTAAAATCCTAGTTGTGCTATCTTTAAATTCTGTGCTTTTCTTTCCTAAGGATGGCTGTCTGTATGGTGTTGGTTTTCTCTTTTTCTTTTCTTATGGCTTTTTGATTTATTTTAAGATAAAACAAAGCTGGAACTGTGGCTGGCAGCTTTGTTTATTTGTTTGTAGCTTGTCTCATTTTAGGAAGGATTTCAGACCACAACGCTTATTCGTCTTGTTAGTTGCATTTCCATCCTAAGGTGGGCAGAGAGGAAGCATTCTTAAAAATTATCTATAGCCATTTGAACTGTGAAAAACTTTCCCTTTGAACATCATTCTATAATTTGGGTGCAGGCTTATTTTGTTTATGGGAGTGACAATGCACAGAATCTTAGTAATTTAGGATTATAGTAGTTTAGAAATAGATCATGGTTAGAGGGACAAACAGCCAAAGGTATCAGTGGGGACAACCACCATGACAATTGCCTTTCCTCCTTCAGAAATCAGCCTACCTACCTTGTGAGATATGGTTTACTTTTATGCCAGGTCATTTACCAGGGATGGAGAACTGCTTGATTGGGTTAAACCTGTTGAGCTCTACAAACGGCAGGCTGCTAAATCAGACTGCAAATTTACTTCCTTATTTAGAGTTGACTTTATAACTTTATTTTGGCTTTTACGTCAATAAATTTATTAAATAGAGTCCTGGCAACATAGCCTCATTTTAATATATTTATTTATTTTAATATTAATAGTTATACATGTTATTAATTTAATGTTTAAATAAAACTGCAATGTATGCACAACCTAACCTTTATAGCAGAAAAACGTTTTTTAGTTATATAAAGTAGTGGTTTTCAAACTGTTGCTGTCAGGACCCTTTTATACCCTTAAAGATAATTGAGGACACCTCCACCACCACCCCTGAGCTTTTGTTGATGTGGGTGTATATATATTGATGTTTACCACATTAGAAATTAAAATTGAGAACACTTTAAAATATTTCTTAATTCACTTCAATAATAATAAGCAACTCATTGGATGTTTTACATCATGCATTGGTCATTTGGAAAATATTGGTTCATTGAGTTATGCAGATTTTCCAAATGTTGACAGATTTCATTGTATAATGTCACATGTCATGTAGCGTTTGGAAAACTCCACTGTATACTTATGATACAATCTGAGTGAAAACAAGTGAGTATATCGTATTATTATAAAATAGTTTTGACCTTGAAGACTCCCCAAAACTGTTTAAGGGACCTTTAGGGGTTTCCATATCACTCTTGGTGATTCACTGACTTAACATAGGCAGTTCTTTGTTGGCAACTTCGTTAGTGATTTCCCAGCATGTAGTTTCTTTTAGTGACTGCCAAATAGCACTATTTCTTGGCCTGAGACTGGCCTCAAATAGGGGCTGAAGATAAAGATACCAATTAAGTCCTAATCTCTCCTAAGAAACTCTTATAGTTGGGGTTATATTTGTTACCAAGGATGCAGTAGCAGATTAATCATAGCTATGACCAACAGTATGTCATAAAGCAAATATTATGAATTGTAACTATCATAAGAATCCATAATCATAAAATAGGAAATTATCTTCTCAGCTTTTATGAAAATATTATAAATGTTAGTAGCGTGTACATAATTATTTCTTTTATTCTTTTTTTTCATTTTTTTACTTCTTTAAAAACTTCTAAATTGTTCTTATCTTTCTTTTTTTTTTTTTGCGACAGAGTCTTGCTCTGTCACCAGGGCCAGAGTGCCATGGTGTCATTGTAGCTCACAGCAACCTCAAATTCCTGGGATCAAGGGATCCTGCCTCAGCCTCCCAAGTAGCTGGGACTACAGGTGCATGCCACCACGCCTGGCTAATTTTTTCTATTTTTAGTAGAGATAGGGTCTTGCTCTTGCTCAGGCTGGTCTTGAACTCTTGACCTCAAGCGATCATCCCACCTCAGCTTCCCAGAGTGCTAGGATTATAGGCTTGACAAATTGGCCTTTTCAGGCCGAAGCCACCATGCCTGGCCAGTAGCATGTACATAATTATTAAAAGGACTCCAGTAAACTGCAGAGACCACATTTACTACATAAAAAAATCCAACTCTATTTTTAACATTGAATTGGCACTGAGTGATTTACTTTGTTGGGAAAACATACTGAAACTATTAAGACTTTCTCTACTTTTAAAAAAATTTCTGAAGATTTGGGGGACTGGTTTGAATATCATAGAGCTCAGTGTCACAGAACTGTGAAAGGAAGTTTGAGTAGAATTATTTCTTTTAGTACATTTTCCTATAAAAGACTTGCATTCAAATCCCTTTGACCCTAGAGTAGCCCTTAAGTAGATATTTGTTTCTTGGTGATAAAATAATATTGCTTCCTACTGTAAGCCATTTTCAAAAGTAAGAATTGATTCAGCATTATCTTCCCTTAATCTTTCTAGTTTATTCAGAACTATTAATAGAATTGAGCTGTCTAGGTCCATTTTCCTTCATCTTTCCCTGCCATACCTTACTCTAGAGGCTAGGTATCTGTTCTAAAAGTTTTCCTGCCCTTTCACCCTTCAGAAACCCAAATCAAGAAGCCCTGCCTTTTGCCTCTTCTACCTGTTCTGCATTTTTTCTAACAAATGCAGCAAATTAGGACAGAATAGTGGAGGTCAAAACAGGTCAGCTCTGTTCCTGTCCCACTCTGACCTTGTACAGTTCTCTTAACTGCCAGGTTTCAGTTGCTTCATCTGAGGAATTAAATGGAATGATTTCTGAAGTGTCTTTCATGAAAGTTCTGAAATCTGATGTGTCTAAATTCATACTTTTGAGCCTTTTATATGCCAAAAGTATTTTATATTCCAAAAATGTTTAAACCATATTTATCCCCCCAATTAAGTCCTTGTTATGTCTATTGTGTTGAAGAGATGAAAAATTCCTAGTGTTGAAAAGAACAATTGCTTATAAAGTAAAATATCTTTCATTGAGATCCTACTAATTTTTTTATTATATAATAAGCTAAAGAATTGACTAGATTTTATTATATATATTTTTATCATTTCTGGAGGGAGAAGATTTATAGTGAAATGATGAGATTTATGATTGAAGGGTAAAGCTTAAAACCATTTCAGAAAATACTAATAAATTTTGCAGGATCCTTAGAAATTGCCCATTTAGATAGAACCATTGTTAAAGCAATTTTGTGTTAATATTTAAGATAATTTTCCTATTGAAAAAGTGATACAAGCACTAAAGAAGGGCTTAAAAAATTCAAGTAATACAAAGAGTTATGCAATGAAACAGTTTCTCTTCTGTGTTATGCTTGTAGGCCCCTTCCTAAGAAGCAATCACTGTTAAGAAATTGTCTCTATGTATGCAAGCTCATGTCTATATATTAATGTCCATTTTTCGCCCTCTTATCATAGGTGTGAATGTACCATACACACTGCTCAATGCATGGTTCTGTCACTAAAAAGTATATTTTGACAATCTTTATATATTACTAGGTATGTGTATATGATTTTTACATTTTTTTTACATACATACAATCAGCTTCATGCTTTTAAAAGGCTGCATACTATTCCATTGTGTAGATAAATCATAATATGATGAACCCTTCTCTTATTAATGTTAAATTAAGTTTAGCCTAAAGCTCCCTGCTTACATATTTTAAGTTTAGCTTAAAGGTTTCTCCATACGTAGTTAACTGTAACCTAACTGGATGTGTAAACAGACTATAACCTACTCTTGTACCAATTATAGAGTTTTGACCAATCACAGTCAGCCAGATGTTCAAACTGTGTTCAAATAAGGCAGACACAGAGCTGTAACCAATCCAGCTGTTTCTGTACCTCACTTCTGTTTATTGGACATCACTTTCCTTTTTCTGTCCATAAATCCATAAATGTTATCTGACCATCTAGCACTCTTGGAGTCACTCTGAACCTATTTTGGTTGTGGATACTACCCGATTTGCAAATCGTTTTTTGCTCATTTAAACTCTGTTAAATTTAATTTGCCTAAAGTTTTTCTTTTAACATTATATATTGTTTTTTTGTTTTGAGGTAGTAGAAAAGATGCAAGGCATTAAACATAGCCTTTGTATACACATTAGTATACTAATGGAATCCTGGATGAGGAAGTCACTGGGTCAATAAAATATTTTAAAATTATTTTTGGCTATTTATTAATGTAAGGTTTCTAAAGAATGCTACTGAATAATAGTTTTTCTTGGAATAATTAAAGTTAAATTTTTCTATTTGGGGAAGATTAAATTGGCCTTTTTTGTGGTGAGTATCATTAGGAGATTTTAAAGCATTTGCATTTTTATGAAAGCATCTTTAATATGGAAATACTGATGGACTTTGCTAACTTCGTTGAGTCAGAAATTATTGGTGAGTTAGGCTACAGAGAGGGCTTCAGAAACTCACTTGCCCAACAACCTGAAACAGCCTCTGAAATACCTCTGTGGGTAACTCTCTAGTCCAACCCAAACATTGAACTATTAAGAAAACTGAGACAGCCGGGCGCGGTGGCTCACGCCTGTAATCCTAGCACTCTGGGAGGCCGAGGCGGGCGGATCGCTCAAGGTCAGGAGTTCGAAACCAGCCTGAGCAAGAGTGAGACCCCGTCTCTACTATAAATAGAAAGAAAGAAATT
>CAUYRT010097600.1:0-47061 GCA_963574885.1 Lepilemur ruficaudatus
CAAGGATTTGAAAGCAGTTATTATAAATATGTTCACGGGAGTAAAAGAAAATATTCTCATAATGAGTGAACACTCAGTAGAGAAATGGAGATTATAAAATAGGACCAAACACGAAAATAATGAGACAAACAAACAAAAAATTATTGAGCTTATCCACAGAACAGAAACAGAAAACAAAGCAATACAAATTATCCAATCTGAAGACAAGAGTGAAAAAAGTTTCAAAAAAATTAACAGAGCTTTAGAGACCTGTAGACAGACTGAGTCCTGGAAGAAGAGGGGAGACATAGAAAAATTAAATGAGATACAAATTAAAATCAACAATAGCTGAAAACTTCCAAAAATTGGTAAAACCTTACATTTTTATATTCAAAATTTCAATAATCCCCCTCAGAAGTACAAATAAAACCATATGAAGGCCATATTGTACTTTAGGAAGCTGGCAGAGGAGAGAGTTCTTTTTGGGGACGGTGGGGACAATGGGTCTTGTTCAGTCACCCAGGCTGGAGTGCAGCCTCCAACTCCTAGCCTCAAGCCATCCTCCTGCCTCAGCCTCCCAAGTATCTGGCTAGGACTACAGGTAAACAAAAGGCAGGGTTTTCACCGCCTGGAACCTGGTGACTGGGTGTGGATCAAGAGACATAACCCGGACTCCCTTGAAGCCCGGTAGACAAGGCCTTTTCTTGTGATTCTCACCATTCCCACAGCGGTCAAGGTAGCAGGAAAAAAGGCTTGGATCCACTATACACAAGTAAAAAGGGAGCAAAACAGCCAGGCGCCAGAAACATGGAAGGTAGAGCGCACAAGCGACCCGTTAAAGGTACGTTTGTCCTGGCAATCCTCCTAGTCTTCCTCCTAGTTTTGCTGGTGGTTCCCCCAGGCATAACAGGGTGGGGCTGGGGAAAAAAATCTCATCGCTTAACTCCCCACACCTGGATTCTATCTCAGACCGAAGATGGACAGGAAATTGCCAGGACAAACGCTACTGACCAACAGCCTTCTTTTGTATTTGATCTGTGTGATTTGCTAGGCCAAGCTTTTGTGTCTAAGTATGGAATGAGTGTCCCTGCCTCCTTCGGGGGATTAAATGCCCAGGGAAGTATGAAAAGCCAGCAGTTTTACGCATGTCCCGCCGATGCTGCAGGCTGTGGAGGGGCTGCACATTACTACTGTCAATCCTGGAGCTGTGAGACCATAGCTTCATAAAAAGAGACTAACTCTAAAAAATGTATTGGGCTCAGGCGATGCCAAAACAGCCCATGCACCACTAACAAAAATTGTAATAGGTTAAAACTAACTCTTCGTTAAAGATTGGCACCGAGACGAATGGAAAGCAGGGAGGACTTGGGGACTACGACTGTATGTCACAGGGCCAGACCCAAGAGTCTTATTTGCCATCCATAAGGTGCCCATACTTAAAGCCTCTAAACCCATCGGGCCCAACCCGGTGCTAAACCCGGTTAGAGACCGAGGAACTCCCAAAATTACAGCCACAGGCTCCGACCCCAGAGCCTACGCAGCTGGACCTGGTTGCACCTCCAGAGCAGGGCGAGGCTGCCCAGCACTCTGTATTAAAAACCCTAGATGCAGTGTTCAAGTTTATCAACAGTACAAAGCCAAATGCTACCCAAGATTGTTGGTTGTGCCTAAACCCCTCACCTCCATGCTATGTCGGGCTTGCCGCTAACGCTTCAATAGGAAATACAGATAGCAGCATTAGGAATGTAACTAAGAACTCCCGCTGTGATTAGAATAGGATGCCTGCTCTAACCCTTGAAGATCTCCAGGGGCAAGGGACATGCCTGATTTCTCCCAACTACGGTATGTCATAATCTCTATATAAAAAAAACTGTGATGCTGTCATAAAGCTCCCAGCGGGAGTGGGAGAAGAAACTGAGGGGGCTGTCACCTACACCCCAATAGCCCCCAACGGCACATGGTTTGCCTGCTCCACTGGTTTAACCCCTTGCATATCCTCTATTGTTATGGCAAAACAACCACAAATCTGTATCCTAACTCATGTTGTTCCGCAAGTGTATTATCTATCATTCAGGAGAAGGTGGACTGGACCACTTTGCAGGACTGCACAGGTGGACCAGTGTCCCCATCTTGGTGCCTCTCTTGGTTGGAGTGGGACTAGCTGGGCCCGCTGCTACGAGCATGACCGTGTTGGCCACCGGGCCCCTGAGCCCCAGCTCTGGGACCTTCACCACCCAGATCAACGCGGATCTCGAAGAGCTCGAGAGCTCTGTCTCCCACCTGCAGACCTCCCTGAACTCGCTGGCAGAGGAAGCCCTGCAACATCGCCGCGGGCTGGACTTACTACTCCGAAAACAAGGGGGGGCTTCGTATGGCTCTCAGAGAAACTTGCTGCTTCTATGCTAGTAGATCCGGGGTAATCAGAGATAGTTTAGCCTTGGTCAGGAAAAAAAAAACCAAAATAAGAAAAACAAAAACAAAATAAGGAAAAAAAAAAAAAACAACGAAAAGAAGGCCAGTACTGGTGTGAGAGTCTCTTTAATGGGTCCCCTTGGCTCACAACACTCGAGTCTGCGCTCGCCGGCCCGCCAGGCCTGCTCCTTACAGGACTCAACTGCGGGCCCGGATCATCAAGCGCCTCGCGGCTGTCGTACGAAACCAGGTGCAAGCAATGAAGTTACTGGCGTTACGTTCCCAGCACCAGCCCCTACCTGACTCAGAGCCCCTCACAGAATCAAGGATTTGCTTTACTAGCAAGACCGGCGGGGAAAGAAGTGACGCAGCGTAAGATGGCGCTCGTCACGCTCTGCCAAGTCATAACGCGGAAGCGCTGGGCTAGGGTCAGACGGGGCGGGGGGTTGGGTGGAGGGAGGGTCGTCGTTCTCAGAAAACGTACGAAGACAGAAAGAATTGAAAACCGGTATTTTCTCCCTAGCTGCTGCCAACTGGCACAGGACACAGCTCACCGCAAACCTCCGGCTTCCGCGAAACAGCGTGCTTGCTTTAGCTAGCGCCTGCCCGCACGAAAAGTACAAAAACCCATGAAAAAAAGAGTTCGGGCTGCTGTCCCTCCTGGCACGGAGGGGTGACAGCGCCTGCGCAGGTATTCTCTAGTAAAATCTGGCTAACTGAACTTCGGTGTCCGAGCCCCCTTGATACCGCTGGTTTACAACGCTTTTTTTTTCTTGGAGAAAGGCACAGATTACCGACAGTCATCTAAGGAAGATGCCTTTCCAGGCTTGTTTTAAAGTTTTAACTTCTTACCTTGGAAAATCACTTAAATTTGGTTCCTCCAAATCTTGTGGCAAAATCGATGCTCCGGAAAGATAGACGCGCCATGGATATTCCGGTCTCGGGCACCCTCCCTGCACAGAATGGAGGCTGTGCCGATTCCAGTCTCAGAAGCAGGTAGTGGCGCTCAAGCTAAAGAGCAGGGAGCTCCCGGCCTGCGCTCGCAAGAAGCCTGAGGCCCTGGGGCCCTTAGCGCCATTCCCGGGGAGGAGCGGCACTGCCCACGTCGAAGGGAAGCGGCGAAGGCGCAGGGTAAAAGGGCGGGAAAGAGTGCAAGGGCGCATGTGAGGAAAGCGGACGCCGGGGGCGTGGCTATGGGGTGGGCGGAGCGAAAGGAGAGGTGGAGGGCGGAGGGAAGCATATAAGCGCAAGCGCGGCCGCCGCCCTGAGGGACGTGTGAGGGGCCCCGGCCTCCTCGCCGGTGTGAACCAACAAACTTGAGGTAAGACCCGTCGGAAGCCGCACCTCCTGGAGAGGCTGTGTCGCAATTACTGGGTGAGACCCTCGCCCTGCCCGGTGCCCTCCCGGCGGCCCTCAGGCAGCGGAGGTTTCACAACAGCCGGGCGCCAGCAGGAGAGGTGACAGATTTCCTCCTCGTGTTTTAAGAGACGAGCGTAACCCCTCTCTCCTCCCACCTCTCTCTCTCTATATATAAATTATATATTTATCGTATACATGTAAGGATGCACATTTGTACGTCATACATATATATGCCTGGCAAGTTTGTTCATGACGGGTTTTACAGTACAGAGATTTGTAATGATCGCATACACAGGTCAGGTGTTGCCGTTTTATCCGCAGAACAGTCCTTAGCAAGCCCAACTCAGCACCTGCGATTCTGTTAAAAACGGATCTCAATTTTAGGAAGCATAGATACAGTGATCAAAGTCAGTTTTTCTTCACAGTCACTTTGTATACTTTGAGCTCTGATTCAGTAACTTTGTGTTTATCACAACAAGTCACGTTTACCGTGTGAAATGCCACTTTGTAGTTTGCTCGATCCGTTATCATCATTCACGTATTTTCAAGTTAACCCTAACATACATAATAACAACAAAGTAAATTTGTCTTAATATAAGTAAATAATAAATCAAAAACAATTTCGTAAGCATTTTCACCAAGATTGCATTCCATAAAAGATAGTAATTAGAATACTGTTAAGTCATCTTTCATTTTAGTTTTTTTTTTTTCAGTTTTTTGACTTCTAGCCTTTGCATTGCGCCGCTCCCTCCGTAATGTTCAAATGCTAGCAGGTGTTACCTGCTCTTTTTACCTGTCTAGTCTTTGTAAGGCATTATGCTTCTGCTGCTTGTGTAGAAAGATAGAGATGTGGACCTAGGATTTGTGTCTCAGTAGCTTTTTCACGTGGTTTCGATGGTCCCCGTTCATTTCAGTGACCAGTGGCTAACTTCCAGCATTTCTCTGCCTTTTTGACCTCTGCGCGTTTACTTATTGCTATATCCTTACATCAAATATGAAAGCTGCCTACTTTACAGTCTTAGGGCAATGATTTGTTCAAGAATTATGTGTATAAATTTAGCAATAGCTAATTATCATTGAATTTTCAGAGAATTTATTATTACTAATTAATTATTAATTATGTCACGTGAATATTGACTAATTTCTAAGGAAAAAAACAGCATGCAACCTGAGATATATTTACTCGGTATTTGATAGTCTTTACACGGTATTCTTTTTTAAACCAAAAAAAAAAAAAAAAAAGAGCTTTTGATTTCCAGTTTGATTTTGAAGCAATAATACCTCAGCCACTAAAAGTGTCAGCTTCATGGTGGGTAATGTAGTGATGTACATGAAATGTAATAGTGGAAAGATGTTTCTTGGGCTCTTCATTATAAATATTGTATAAATGTTGACCTCTACCCAGCCCCTTGGAGATTTAGGTGTCTGTTTGAATATCCTAGACAGATTTTGTCATATCACTATATTCTCATATGTGCCTTTTGAAATTGCACTCTTAAAAATGACACCATTTATGGGACCCATAAAGAATATGATTTCTCTGGAGTTTTAGGTGATTCTAGTGAAATATTGGAAAGCATGCCAAGTTAAATATACTAGCACTGGAACTTTTCTCTAGGCAGTTAAATAGGAGGTTTAAAAAGTATTTAAACATCAAATCATCTGGCCATCTAAGTACTTTCTAAGTATCCAATAGAAGAATGAAAATATGGAGATTTTAATATTTAACTAACTTATAGTCAAATGATTGTGTTTTCTACTTCAAATAGTTAAGGTATTTTTCCTAATTTTTCACAAAACTTTGTCATTTAATAAAATTAAACAATGGGTTATTTTTATGAAGCTAGTCTTTATTTCTCCTCAATGTATTTTCCCTTCTTTTACTCTTACGTTAAGCTCATTAATGCGATAAGAAGTGGAACAATGGGAGATATTATAGAAATACTTCATACTGGAAAGCTACTTAAATATTAATATTATTGTTTGGAATTCATTTCAGTTCAACAAAGTAATAATGTGTCAAGTGGTGTCAGCACTTTTAGGGAAAGTCAGCACTTTTAGCAGAAGAGGCCAAATAACCCTATTTTAATTGTGAGTTATTTGGGACATATTTCTTGGCATCTAGCATTTTCTATTTTTCCCTAAATCCTTTGCCTCATTTTCTAATGTTCCAGTAAATCTTGTGAGGTACTCAACCTCCTTTTAATAAATTTATTCTCTAATTTAATTGAAGTTTATTTAGAAACAAGAAACCTGCCTGGGTATTTTTTTAGAATATTTTATTAGAAGTGAGGTTCAAAGAAATGGGTAAAATTTGGAAATGAATCCTTGATCCAGTTGGGGCTTAAGGCAAGTACAAATCAGCTAACCGTCTAGTACTGGAATATTGCACACATGGTATGCAATAGCATGATGGCTAACTACATTATTTCTTGGAGTCACCTGTTATAAATTTTCCATTGAAGGGGAAGTTTTGAGGATCCATCAAGAATTCCAAGGCTGCAAGATGAGATGGTTGAATAACCATAAATAAAAAAAAAAATAATAAACAAATTACTAAATTCTTAACATAAAGAACAGTAGAAACCACAGAGGTTTCCTATAAATGTTGTGAAAGAATCTATTGTGTATAACATTTTCAGTGCTGTAATATTATATGCAAATACTGTCCTGGCACCAATTTATTTCTAAAGGATGCCAAAATGCAATTTGCAATTTCCTTGGGTCTCCTGTGTGAAAACTTAGGTGTTTATCAAGTAAGAGACTATGAGAATTACAAAAGAGATATTTTTTTTCCTAGTTCCAAAGTCCCAGTGAGGTTTTCTTGGCAATTAAAAAATTATTTTCTTCACTGAACGATAACTCCATTCTTGCCTTGATTGAATAGAAAATTAAGTGCCACCCTGAAATCTACCCCATTGACTTTAATCCTGTAGACTCAGATTAGATTTAGATAACAAAATATGCTGGGGAAACAATTACATATTCCAAGCCTTGTAGAAGTCTTTCATTTTATGAGAGTTGTGGGGATTTGCTGACTGGACCACTAGAACAAAAGACAGATGAACAAGAGAAATACATACAAATTTATTTAATATAATTTTTTTATGTGACAAGGGAAACTTTGGCAATGGAGACTCAAAGAAATAAGCAAATGTGCATTTTAATGCTAGGTTTGATAGAGAAGAGGGTAGTCATGGAAAAGTATGATTGGATAAAAAAGTGTCATCCAATGGTAAGAAACTGGAGGGAACATAACAAGGCCCATTTATTCAGATTTTTTTGTGTTCCTACATCTTCAGAAATAAGAGTGTTCCTTTCTTCCAGATACATGAAGGACGTATTTCTAATAAATGTGGTTAGAAGAGTGGGAGAAGGTCAGAGAGCGACTTTCCAAGGTTTTATGACCTGCTTCAGGGGAGAAGCTTCAGCTCAGGGAGGTTGAGAGAGATCTTCCTGCTTCTACTATTTTCTCAAGTGCCAAAGTGCCGTATTTTGGAGTTGCATATCATGAACCCCATTACTATATAGGGGTTTGGTGGTGCTGAGTAACTTAAATCCATTTAATACATAGGTTGCAGAGATACATCATAAGAGAAATAGAAGAGGAATGTGTACCACTCAGACATTCTTAACTTAGAGCTGGATGAGCTGAATGAAAAAACTCTGCTCTAAGAGAAAATTTATTTCAATAGTTCAAAAAAATGGAATTATATTAGTTGAATTGTTTACATGTAGATGCTCATGTTTATAGCTAAAATTGTGAATTTATTGGTCATTGACTATTTTTGCTCATTAGTATCTGAAACCTCTATGTTTTAGGGATTCTGTACTGTGTTTAGTCTTGGAAAATGCCCCCATCTCGTGATTTAAAAAGGCCAAATACATTTGGCTTTGATGTTTGGGAATTAGGTAACTGAAGATATCTACTCTTAATAATGACTGCTATTCCTGACACTATTCTAGACACATATATAGTACATCCGTGAAAACTTATTAAACACAAGGTGAATAAAAAGATGAATAAGACAAAATATATGAACTTCAGACACTAAGTGTAATGAAAAATACATAAATAGCAAAGTAATTTTAATGCAGAACAAATGTCTACCTGGTATTAATAACATGTAGAAGATGAAGTTGTAGAATGCTAAATATATTTGGAAGATTCCATTAATGGACTAAAGAACTGTCAAAGTCAGAAAAAGAAGTCTGACATTTAATGTGTCAATGAGGAAATACTAAAGATTTTTGAGGAGACAAGAATATTTCCTTCTGGCAGCAGAGTACTTGGCTGTTTGACTTGAAAAGATTAAAGGGATGAAGAATTAATTATAAGGCTATGATATTTGGCTAGGATTTAGGTAGTAATAACCAAAGCAGGTAATGTGATGGGTATGAAAAGTATTCTACAGGCAAGGAAATCATCTGTAGAGAAAAAAATCAAGAAAAAATTGCCAGAGTAGGTGAAGGAAGAAATGTTGAGAACAGTTAGAGAAATAATTTAAAGAATTCTAAAATAATTCAAAGTCTGAGTAAGGCTGGGTTTTCAGATGGAATTGCTAAAAGTGATATTATTGTATAATAAAAAATGTAACTGGACTTCCTCCTCAGATCCTAGAAGGTAGCCTCTACATAGCTGGAATAAAAAATTTGACTGGAATTTTTTCCCAGTTACTGGGAAATAGCCTCTAAATCCTGGGAATTTCCTGCTAGTGGTGTCTTTGTCATTCGTGTTAAGCCCTGATAGTTTATGGTAACAATGTGACTCTTGATGGGTCCCTAAATCGTTTTATTTATTTATGTATTTTTGTATATTTATTTATTATATTTTTAAATTTCAGAATATTATGGGTGCACAAACACCTGGGTTACGTATATTGCCTTTGCACGGTCCAAGTCAGAGCTACAAGCCAGCCCATCTCCCAAACAGTGGGAACTGCACCCATTAGGTGTGAATTCACGCATCCCCCTCTCCTGTACCTTCCCTAAACCCAATGAATGTTACTACTGTATGTGCATATAAGTGTTGATCAGCTAATACCAATTTGATGACGAGTACATGTGATGCTTGTTTTTCCATTCTTGTGATACTTCACTTATAGAATGGGCTCCAGCTCTATCCAGGATAATACGAGAGATGCTAGATCACCATTGTTTTTGTGGCTGAGTGGAACTCCATGGTATACATATACCACATTTTGTTAATCCACTCATGGATTAATGGGCACTTGGGTTGTTTTCATATCTTTGCAATTTGTAAATTGTGCTGCTATAAACATTCGAGTGCCATAGGGGCATGCTTGAAAAGTAGTTGGGGAAGGAAATTAGGGATCTCAATAAGGGGAAGGGAATCCTCTAAAACTGATTTATGTGATTAACTGTGCATCTTGGTAAATTCACTAATAATCATTTAATTGTACACTTAAAATGAAGTAAAGGCATGATATATAAAGTATAGTTCAATAAAGAAGAAAAAGAAAAAAAGAAAAAATTCGAGTGCACCTAGATAGTTTTAGCTAGGGGATGTTTCAGTGTGGAGGCTGGCCATGCCAGAAAGACCAACAATATGATCAGAGGGTTGGGAGTTTGAATCACATAATATCAACCTAACCTCTGAAGAGGGAGGAGGGACTGGAGATTGAGTTCAGCCTTGTGGCCAATGAGTCAATCAATCATGGCTATGTAATAAAACCCTAATAAAAGCTCTTGGCATCAGAGCTTAGGAGAGATTTCCTGTCTGGCAATATTTTGTGTACATTGCTATACATCAAAGTGCTGGGAGGGTGACACTGTGCCCTGACGCCATGAGAGAGGATAAGGGAAATTTCGCATTTGGGACCTTCCCAGACCTCACATGTTCATCTCTCCTTGTGGCTGGTTCTGATTTGTTTCCCTTTTGTGATGATAAAACTGTATTTATAAGTATAGCACTTTCTTGAGTTCTGTGAGTCATCCTAGTAAATTATTGAACCTAAGGAACTATTGGGAACTTCTGAATTTGTAGTCAGAAGTGAGGGTGGCCCTGGAAACCCCCAAGTTTGTGGCTGGTGTTAGACATGAGAGCAATCTTGTAGAAGATTCTACTCTTAACTTGTGAAGTTTGGCCTAACTCCAGGTAGTTAGCATCAGAAGTCATTGCAGATACAAAATAGAAAAGTGTTTTTGTTTGGTTTTGTAAGAGTAGCCAAAGATTTTTATGTTCAGTAATTTTTAGTGTGTATGAATAATGGTCACAGCTTTCTAAATAAATTTACTATGAATAAATAAAACGGATTTTATTACTTGTTTAAAAACCAAATTGGGCTCTCCAATGTCAAATTCATTTATGTTTAAGACTATTTAATCTTGTTATCTGAGACATAGGTTCATCCTAAGAACTCAGTGCATTCTACTTTTTGTTTATAAAACATTCTCAAATATTAATGGCATTAATGAGTATATAACCAGCATACCTCTATCCAGCAGGGAGGTGCAGATAAATGATTGGTTGTCTTACCATATATAGTGCATACACTGCTCTGTGATAACTGTGGTACCAGGAAGCAAAGACTGTTTTGTTCTTTATTCCTAATCCAAATAATCTATGAAAAACCAGATAAATCAAAATAGTTTATTCATGTTTACTCACACTTGAAACTTAATGAAGTATAACTAAATGCTGAAAAATGTGTATAAATTATAGACATGGTTTGAGTTCATGTCTTATTTATCATTGTATCCTTGTTGGCTAGCAAGTGCCTGACACATAATACAACCTCAATAAATGCTTAATAAATTAAACTTAGAATGGCTTTTCATAGTGAATGATAATATATAGATATATAATTAGCATCTGGGTTATTCAGTATGAATACAGGAAACTTCTTTAAATGTTACTACCTTTAAGTTTGAATTAATATCTTTCAGAAAATATAAATGCTGTTATTTAATAAAAGTTCTATCAATTTATACACTTATTTTTCTATTCTTTCTATTATAAGTAGTAGCACAAAAGTGATAATCCAATTTGCTCAAAATAATGAGTTAAGCCAAGTGGAAAAGGTGTTTATTTTGTATTTTATGTCTTTGAAAACAATGCTACATATAGTAAACCTTCATTGTAATAAGAACACTTTATCAAAATTTTCCAGTTAAAGACTGCATCAGAATATGGGTAGTTTGCCATATTATCTTCATAAAAAAAAATAATCTCTATACAAAATATTCAGTGGTTTACAAATTCAAATATGTAAATGTAGGGGGTGTGTGTACTTTTTTCATATTCCTGTAGGAAATGTTTGCTGTTTGAATACAAAAGTGCACAAGTAATTTATATCTATTCCACTTTCCCAGGAAAAATGAGAAATTTTGTAAATATTTTTCTAAATATAATTTTTAGTATATTTTGTAAAGATAATTTTTAAAATACATTTTTTCTAATTAGAGTTGATATTTCAACAGCTTTGCAACTGAGTTCAATAATCAAATAACTTAATCTGCTAAAAATGAAATACAGCAAATATTCAGTTAAATGCAATCAATGTTGATAACAGTGTTTATCTAAAAATATAATAAATATTGGGTTTTTTTTTAAAGAACAGAGCTTAAGAAAAACAATATCAGAAGTATCTATGCTTCTCTGTTTTTGAACCTATGTTTTTTAATACAGCTAGTTATTTATGTTTTAAACCCTAAAAAAAAAAACCTCTAAATTTTATTAAAAGGAAAACATTGCTAAAAATAAATCATATATTTCACCATATAACTAACACATAGTTTCTGAGTATATAATTAATGTTATATATACTTATACATACAAACTATTTAATTTGAAGAAGTCATTTTAATTCCATACTTTGATCAGAACAAAAAATAAGATATTGACAAAGAAGGTATCATCTAAAAGGTTGTTAGTATAGTTAATCATAATCAATTGATAGAAAAGACAGAGAATTCTTATAAATATTGCTTTATTTTGATCTTTCTTACTTTTTATTTTTTCTAGTAGCAGTTGACATTCATTCATTCATTCAGTCACCCAACCATGAAGCTTTCTCCCTATCATTTTAAAAAATCTCTTTAAGGGTTTGATTTGAGGTTTCCATCAATTCCCAGTAAAAACATCTCATCTCACATATCCAGAAACTGATTTGTTCTCTTCATTTGTTGAATCTTCTTTAATTCTCACAATCTGCTTTCTAGAAGGGTATAGTTATCACCCCCTTCACGTGAATGAGAAAATATCAGAACAGAGAGGCTAGACAACTTGCTCAAGAACACAAGTGTCTAGTATTTAAAACTAGAAAGACCAATTTCAAAGTCCATTGTCTTTATCATTGCATTAGCCTGTGTTCCCTAAATTCCTGTCTACTCACTGGCCGTTCACCTTATTACGTATGGGCTCAACTCTTGTGCTAGTTTGAAATAATATGGCATACAGTGCTTAGAGATTATTACATCCAAATTTATCTCTGGGACAAAGATACCACACGTGATGTGGGCACCGATGTTTGGTCAGTGAAGAAGGGGCCTTCCTTCTCATCCAAGAAAGCATTTCAGTTAGCATGGAAATAATTCCACAATGGAAAAACTAGCTATTGACAGTATTTTTCTTCAAATATGGTCTTTTAGAAATATTTGCTAGTGTTTCTATCTAAAGACATTGTGTCTAAATTTTTACCAAAATTGTGAATGAACTTTCATAAAGTTAATTTTAATTATTTTTTTATTTATTTTAAATGGAGAAAGACCAGTTGGGATAATACAAGGTGAATGATTCAACAATGAGCTATGAGTGAACATGTTTATATTGGTCTAGTGATGACACAAGGGTTAAGAAATAAGATTTGAAGTAATAAACATACAGATGCTACTGTACTTACCATTGGGTTATGTCTGGATAAAACTATCTAAGTTGAAAATGTCATTAAGTAAAAGGACACATTTTGTAGACATGATGGGATGCAAAAACATGAAACAATATCCAAAAAACACTGGCAACACAGTACACTGAAAAATATTGGTCGTTTATCTTTGTGATCGTGTGACTGGCAGGGAGCTTCAGTGTAGCTATCTGCCTCTGTCAAAATGGCAAAAGAATATTTGTACTGCCTATCGCTAGCTCAGAAAAGGATCAAAATTCAAAATTCTAAATATGGTTTCTACTAAATACCGATTGCTTTTGTAGCATTGTTAGGTCAAAAAATCATATGTCAAACTATCGTAAATCAGGGGTGGTTCTGTACTTAGATTCGTTGCTGAGTTCATAAAATATAATAGTAGTGGCTTCCTGCTACTTTGATTAACATGCAAAATATAGGATAGCATTTGCTAAAGCTATCTTCAAAGATAGATACATTGTGTCTGAATCTATGATACACAGAATATCATCTAATTGATTGCACAGCCCCCATTCAACAATCTTCTACAAAAAGCTTAATGGATTACTGAAGCCCTGAGAAAAATTAGCTGCTGAATAAAGCACCCATGATTCAATTCAACTTCTCTCCAGAAATATGGCCTGGTTATTGCAATTGGCCCTTAAGAACAAATAGAGTCTACACACAGATGCATGTTCTCTACAGCAACCTGTACAGAATTTTCACCTCTTTTGACTTGGAATATCAGACACTTTACAGAGACATTGCAAGCTGGAAAAACTACAACTCACATTTACTATCTGAGAAGCATATGGCATATTACAACAGTTTATTTTGATGCTGCATAAGCCCTATATTACTTAGTATGTCTGTAGTTTTTAATATGCATAAACACAAGAGATCACATAAATTGCTACCATTCTGAAATGTGTTAACACCTGGATTAACATGTTTCTAAGGTACTCAAGGATGCCAGTATGGTAAAGATACATTCAGCTGCAATAAACATAATTGAGATCCTCCCCAGGCTGCCAGAAGACGGCTTTTTATTTATTTATTTTACAGTTCAATGAAATTGAAGTAAGGAGCATCATATCAGAAAAGGTTAGACATAAATTTATTAAATATGTCAAGCAAATGGGAGCAAGTGTTTATTTAAGGCCTTTATAAGTTTACAATGGAGCAAAGAGTTTTTAGTTGATGGAAACTTTATAGCATAAAATTCAAGTGAATTATCATTCTATTTGGTTTTATCCGAATGACAGAATGACTAAGATAAAAAATGGACGATGCAAAGGGTTTAAAATGATTGCATTGGCCACATATTACAGATTACTTCATACATATGTAATGAAGTTAAGCACATAGCTTTCATAGTTAAAGTTAATAAGAAATATGAACCTAAGCCTCATCTCCCTTTTGAGTAGTAATTATCTGCATTTGAAAATTAATTTTTAATTGCCTAGAATGCTAGGTGCTTGATGAAGTATATAGGTATGAATAGAGACTGAGGCCTAATTGCATGCAGCGTTACTATGAGAATTATTTTAAAAGTTAACCTATATATATATGATCATGTTATATCCTTGGTACGGTTAAAACTTTCTCAACATGATTTCCTTAATGGAAATCATTCAAAAGTCTATTTTTGAAAGTAGTGTTTAATGCATTTTTAAAGCAGTTGGCTTGATAGAACTGTGGAATAGCCTTTTGAAGTCGCATTTACGGTGCCAGCTGGGTGATAACACTTGCAGGGCTAGGAAAAGTTTCTTCAGAAGGTTGTCTATCCTCTGAATCAACATCCAAACAGTATATGGTACTGTTTCTCCTATAGCCAAGATTCATGAATCCAGGAATCAAAGGGTGGACATGGGAATGGCATCAGTTACCATTACCCCTAGTGACCCACTAGCTAGTTTTTCTTCTTATTCCCGTGATGTTATGTTCTCCTGGACTATAGGTCTTAGCTCCAGAGGGAGGAATCTACCAGGAGTCATGGCAGTGATTCCATTGAGCTGGAAGTTAATGCTGTCACCCAGCTGCTTTGGGCTCCCCGTGCCTCTAAGTCAGCAGCCTAAGAAAGGGAATTATGCTGTTGGCCGGGAAAATTGATCTGGATTGCCAAGGGGAAATTGGACTATTACTCTACAGTGGAGGAAAGGAAGTATATGTCTGAGATACAGGAGATCCCTCAGGGCAACTCTTGGGTTTACTACATGTTGTGATTAAGGTCAATGAGACCCAAAAAAGTGAATCATTTTTATAAAATTCTAGAGAAACTATAATAATTCAGTCCAGGCAGGACTATGAATGCCCCAGACCTTTCAGAAATGAAGGTTTGGGTCACCCTGCCAGGTAAAGAACCATGACCAGCTGAGGTGCTTGCTGAAGACAAAGGGTACACAGAATGGGTAACAGAAGGTAGTTATGTATATACCAGCTATGATTACATGGCCAGTTATGGAAACAATCGTCATGAGTATTTCCACACTATTTTTTGAGAATATATTTGTACATATATACACATATATAAAGCAAATATCTTTGTTTTCTTCTTTTATTTCTTTATCATTTAACATAAGATCTATTGACTTTGTAAGGATTTAAGTATTGCTAATTTTACACCCTAATAAATCCCTTCTTCTGTATCCTATTGGTTCTGTCTCTCTGGAGAACCCTGATTAATATACCTTATGATCATCAACTGTATTGCTAATCTCTGTTGCCTCCCAATGATGTAAATATTGGAGATGAACTACACAAAATTTACAGATAATGAAATTATCTCTAATTTAATATGACTATGATTAAAAACACTGAGATAAACTTGTTTTTAAGTAACTGGTCATTAAACTAGAATAAATAATGCAAATATATATATATGTATATATATATAATCTGAGATTGCCCAGTTCTAATAAAAAACAATATTAAGGAACCTTAGTATGCCAGAGAACAACATTTGACTATCATTAAGATAAATGGATTTATATGCTGATTTACTTAATTAATTCCCATGTGTCTAGGTCACTATACATGGCTTTTAAAGGGCAGTTAAAAACTTATTTACTCTGACTACATTTTCAATCAAATTTCTGACAAAGATTACACTACAGTATGGGATAACCAGCTATTTCACTGATAAAGTTCTAATACAGATTCTCTTATCTGGACTGAACATGTGAATATCTCTCCTTTTAGGCAATCATTGACTTTTAAAGAAATTGAAATAAGTTTTTTTTTTTTTTTTCGTATGTATTTACCCACCCGAAGCTTCTAGAGATTGTAGTATGGAAATAGAAAGAGATAACTTAAATAGTTGTGAAACAATCACTGGCCACAGTGGCAGATAAACCTAGATTTGAAAACAGACCTTAGAATTTCTTAAGACCATGATGATTCATTTAACATCTTTAATCCTCAGTTTTCTCATTTGCAAAATGATACTTAAAAGGTGTATCTTTTAGCAATATACTTGTCACATAGTAATAGTTACAATGACTATCTTTTAATTGTTTACTATTTTGCGGTCACACTTTTAAACACTTTATCCATATCAATTCATTCACACATCATAGAAATACTTTTAGGCAGATATAATTAATATCCCCATTTTACAGATGAGGAAACTGAAGCATGCCTTTCTAAATAGCTTCCTAATATCACCAGGCAGTAAGTAATATAGCCAAAAATCTGGCCCAGGAAATACGACCATGTCATCAGAATCATTAAGTAACTATACAAAAACCTTATAGTTTTCTGTTTTAATGTGCCCTGAAGTATATATCTGAGAACAGTTATCTGCCATTTAAAAGTGAAAAGTAGGTTGTTAAATATAATAAACTGTTAGAGTAGTTATAAAAGGGAGTGGTTTTATTTTGTAATCGTCATGTAAAATAAATATTTGATGCAAATTCAAATGAATACATTCACAATAAGTATCATACTTTAAAGATAAATATGTTCCTAATTGGACATAATCTGATAATGATGCATATATTTCTAGAATATTCTACTGCTTTATGTCTTTTGCTTTGCTGAAGTGAGTAAAATAAAAGCAAATACAGAATCAAAACAGGTAGCATAAGCAGGCAAAAGTAGGAATTGGAGTCATGTATATGCTCTGATTTTTTTGGACTGTAAAATAAATTATAAGAAAGTTTGGAAATTGAATTTTTATTAAACAGGAGAGATTTACAAGTAGAATAATAGTGGAGAATAATTATGCTTAGCAATTGAGCTACTTAATAATATATGTCTTTTTATTTCTTCCTAGCTTCTTTTCATTTTTATTGTTTGAAAATAATGATAAACATGCCAATTATATTTATGACTGAAAAAGCATAATTGAGCAGAAAGGATGTTATCATTTTATTTAACGTAAGCAAAGTCTAACTCTTTTAATTAAAAAAAAACGATTATATGAACTTTTATCGAATACTAAGTGCAAGCAAGCGTTGTATGGATTGCTCATTTTCTCCTTATGCAGTTCTATCAGGTAAATGGAGTTATGAAACTTGTTATTTTCCTTATGGGGAAACTGAGTTTATACTGGTTGTTTCTTGCCCGAGATGACAAAACTAGAAAGTGGTAAAACTAGGATTTATAACATAGCAATCTACTTACTAAGTCAGCACTTCTAACTACGGCGATACTATTCATAATTTATATCTATTTGTCAAATATGTGGCAATTCCTTCTCATTGCAGTTGTAAACATTTTTTTTTGTAATTTAATTCCAATATCTTGCTTGCTGGGCATTGATGGACCAAATCAGATATATTTTTTCTGAACCAGGATTCCGTTATCATTGACTTATTATTGGTGTTTGTTTGTTAGTTCCTTTGTAGGCAACCTAGCATAGCTATTGGCAGCTATAATGTAAACCTCTCATTCTGCATCACAGTACAGACAATTTTTAGCACATTTACAGAATTCACATTTCCTTTATTGCCTATAAGGTGACAATCATACCAACTGCTTATTTGACCATTAGGATCTAAAAACAAAGGAGCACTTATTTTGGCTCAAAGGTCAAGGAACAATTGTTCTTATTTCCACTGGCTCTGCATGCTTGCAGTTTCCTTGATGTGAGAAATAGTGACCTTTCTTGGGAATAATATCAATTTCCTGACCTCCTTTAGAGTCACACATTTGTTTGTCTTGAGGTCAACATTCAAGAGCTCAGTCAGTTGTTTTCCTTATGATCTGAAGATTACAAACGCTTTAGTCCTGACTGTTGCCTTTCGTTGGAAGCTTTCTTTACACCTTCCATCTTTCCCTTCTCGACATACAAGATGGAAGAGAGTATTTTTTATTGTCAGTATAAAATTTCATCACTATGTCCAGTATCTATTATTATTAGTATGTTTCTGACCTTCAAATATTAGAAGTATTTTTCTCTCTTATTTCCTATCAAATTCATTTTCTTGGCTTCAGATTTACTCAACAATTGCAGTGTTTTCAATATATATATATATTTTCAAACTACAAACACACTTTCCCTTTGCCATGTATTTTGTCTAGCAAGAAACCTATGAATATTTACTACTTTATAGCTCCTCACACTTCCACTGCCACAGGAGAGTACAAGGCATAAATATACAGTGGTCATTATATCTGATGAACACTGCCTCAAACTTGGTGATATTTGAAAACATATTGCAATTCCAGTTAATAACACATGAACACAGAAACACTTAAAATAAACAGTAAAGGATATCTGGTAGGAAAGGATAATAGTATCAGATAAAACGATTTTTGCTGCATATATTATCTATTGTAGCCAAAATGCCAGCTACCAGTCCCTCCCACCCATAGGATCTTGTTCTCTTTTTTTTCTCCAAAGAAATAGAAATTATAAATTTCTATCTGGGCACATGGCCAAATAAAAGAAACACTATTTCTTTACTTCCCTCACCAACAGATATGGCAATTAAGTTATAATTGATGGTTGAGAGTTGGAAGGGTTGTGCATTATTTCTGGAAAGTGTTTTTAAAGAGAGAAATGCCCTTTTTCATATCTTTCCATAGTTCTGTAGAGAGTCCTGTGATTATAACTGGCTGTAACCAGGGCAGCTGCTTTGACCCTGAGGTGGGCACTGAGTTTAGGCCAGAAACGTCTAGTTATAGGGAAAAGCAACCTTCTGTCTTCTGTAGTCTAATGAAATTTTGGATTTCATGTCACTTACAAGTAAAGCTAACCTTTACTAATGAAGAATTTGAAATTTGGATATGAAATGCTACTCGGGATACAAACTAAATATGTAGCACTGACTTAGTGGTTAGAGAAAAGACAGAGCTAACTTAGATATCACAAGTTGTAAATCTATCAGCCCTTTGTAGGCGGAAATGTTCAATTAATGCCTACATTACCTTGAAAATAGTACATATGGCAACAAATACAACCATAAGAAAATGAAGGGAAAATTTACAGTGTTGATTAGTTTGGCCAATTCTAGTCACTTTCTGGAAACAAACTTATAGAGGGATAAATTCAGGCTACAGTTCGCTGGTCTACAAGTATTAATGAAATGTAAGTGAATACTGCTCTGCTTATGATATGCAATCCATGATGACCATGAGACCCATAATTTAGAGCCTTACAAAATTGAAAATGCAAACTACATCTTCATGATCTTTAATTTCTTTATAATTTATAATAAATGATATCTTTGAAGCTTCATCCAGAGTCAAAGATGAGATTGTGGACACAAACTGTACCAAAAATGGCAACCAGCAATACAAATACAATTAATATTGTTATGTTATTACCCAAGGCTTTTCCTTTTGACACCTCAAGGGTTTAGGTTGAAAGAAGGATGAATAGGGGAAGGAGCTGAGATTGGTATTTGCTTCCTAGATGCACCATAACAAATAGCCACAACCTCAGTGGCTTAAAGCTTATTATTTCACAGTTCTGGAGGCTTTACATCTAAAATCAAGTTATAGGCAGTAATGTGCTCCCTTTAGAAGTTCTGCAGGAAAAGCAGATTCTTGCCTCTTCTGGTCTATAGGGACTGCCCGGCACTCCTTGGCATTTTTGGGCTTGGGGCCATATCACTGCAATCCCTGTCTCTAATTTCCAGTCACTCTCTCCTCTGTGTGTGTGTCTTCTGCCCTCTGTTTGCATCTAATCTCCCTCTGCCATGCACTTACAAGAATGCATATGAGTACACTTAGGGTATATTTGTATAAGCCAGGATAAATTCATTTTCTCAAAATTCTTAACTACATCTTTCATCATGTAAGGTATTATTTACTCTTTGGCCATTTACAGGTTCCAGGGATTAGGGCATAGACATATCTTTGGAGTCACCATTCTGCCTAATACAAGCTCACAAGCTACTAAGTAAATGATCAGAGATAATGCCTGTTGTTTTCTTATACATGATATTAATAGTATATCAAATACCTGCCAAATTTTGGATGCAATATGTTGTCAAAGAAGCTACAATCCTATAATGTACATTTCTGTAATACTCAACCTCCAAGCACAGAAGGAAGCCAACTACAAGACCTACAGCCCCAGAGGAGAGCATAGAGTCCTAAGTCCACTTCAGTCTGGCAATGGAAGATAATGGAAAGGACAAATCTCCAAGAAAGGAAAGCAGAGCCTGCCAGTCTGAGGCGCTTATACTATGGGAAGAGAAGGAAGTGCTCTCATTCCCTGCCAGTGAGACTTGATCATGCCAGTGCTTCAACGACTCATTTGTTTTCCAATCCTCCTTTTTTTCCTTGATAGGAGTTTTTGCTACAGACAAGCTGTACTTCCTTTATTGTTATGTCCTGATCATTTTACAGTCAGATAATTCACCAATTAAAATATGAAGAACTTTATCTTTAATCAATGATGTATAGATCACTAGCCATTGGACAGCTAATCTCTACTCTACCTAGAGTTTCAGCTTTATAAAGCAGCTAAGTGGAACGTTGGGATTGTTTCTCTTAGAAAATGGAAAATGCATTTTAATTGTACCAAGAAGAGTGTGTATGGCTTATCTAATTGGCCAGAGGGGTATACTTTAGAAAGATGACAATCCATCCTCCAATATTTTCTCTCCCCTTATTATTTACTAATATAATATGCTGTTTCTGACTGGGTACATGGTATGAAAGCTATGTTTCTTGGCCTCCCTTGAAGCTAGATGTAACTATCTGATTAAGTTCTTTCTAATGAGATAATTTGAAGTGTGTGTTTTTTTCCTTCCAAATTTCAGAAAGTACCCCTAA
The DNA here is from genome assembly GCA_963574885.1 of Lepilemur ruficaudatus. Lineage (NCBI taxonomy): Eukaryota > Metazoa > Chordata > Mammalia > Primates > Lepilemuridae > Lepilemur > Lepilemur ruficaudatus. The sequence continues at coordinate 20,844 of CAUYRT010097600.1, forward strand.
GAGAACTTAAAAATTCACTCTCTCAATATTCTTCCTTTTTGTAGCTTAAATAAAAATATGTTGCTGGAGATACAATAGTCATCTTGAGCAAAAGACAGATGTGGTATAGTTAAAATGTTATATATTGAAGATACTTGAATGATTTCTGATCTAACAATTTTGATGATTTTATATGGTTTATACACATGCATACATGTATATTTGTGTTCAACCAATGAACACTCCTCCTTGAGAGGAGTGTATACACCCATTCATCTTGGATTTGTCCTAGTACTCTTTTTGGCCAATGGAATGGGAGCAAACCTGGGCTGACTCTGTTAGTGTGCATGTGTGGGTTTCATTGGCCTCTTCTCACCTTTGCCATCTGCCATAAGCGGAGCTTAACTCAGGCAGCCCTTGCCCCTTTAGCCTGCTTCTTAGTGTGAAGAGATGTAGAACAAACTGAGATCTGACAAGAAGACTGAAGTCCAGCCAAGTGCAATAAAGGTCAAATGTGATCAGCCAAACCACAGCTAAATCTCAGCCAATCTGCAGAACCGTAGCTGTGAAATGAATATTTCTTATTTTAGGCTTGAGATATTTTTTCTTTTTTCTTTTTCTCAGCATTATTATAGCATAATCCTAATACATATTTTAACACAGTAAATCTTTGCAACCACCTACTGAGGTGGTAAAAATATTTACATTTTACAGATAAACAAATTGAGACACAGTGAAGTTAGTAATTTTCTCAAAATTATACATACAAAAAAATAAAAGTGGAATTAAAAACCAGGTGTTTCCATATATGCATTGAGCCTTTTGTCTGTTTCTTAATCCAGGAATGCATGTGTTTCTGGAGAGAGAAATAAACATCTTTTTATTTAAGTTGCATTGCTTCATGTACTCTGCAACCTAACCTAACCCTATCTATTATAACTTTGTAAATTATTTAGACTGGGAGTTAAAGTAATTGTGTGAGAACAACTGAAGAACATTATAGTCTTTTCTAATGAATCAATATTCTACAACACCATTAATTTGATTCAAACTTCTATGCTCTCAAACATCTTAAAAGCCTGATATATTACATCACCATTTTAGAGCTTGTTCTAAGGACTACTCTTGGTAGAGTGTTATTGGGCAGATTCTCCAGAAAACACTCTCTGAAACTGAGAGTTGCACAGTAATGGTTATTGGTCATTGTTCTTAGGAACAAAAGCTATAAATGTGAAGGAAGAAGAATTGGACAGAAATAATTGCATCGTGATACTGTAACAACAGAGGCTTTAGTTAATTCAACATGTAGTTTTCAGCCTGGAAGGACCTTTAGATGCATACAAAATTGAAATAAGGGAACTAGACAGTCTCACATACTTATCAGACAATGAATGTGGAAGGTCTTTGCTTGGAGAGTGGGTAGAGCCTTGAGCACAACTGTGTTCCTTAAAAAGGAAAGCATCCCTGGGGATGTACTCTGCTCTAAGCCATTGTAATACTGCACTTCTGACAGCTTGGAGAAAGGTTCTGGGATCTTGAAAGAGGTATCTGACCAAGGGATTACAGCATCTAATCCATCATGTTCCCAACAAATGATAAAGCACATCATTAGCATTAACAAGATCACTTCATCATGTACATGTGTTTTTGCATAAGTTATGCATGAAAAAATGTTCACCAACATGTTAGTAGAAGTTATTTCAGGTAAATAGAATGTTTGTTACTGTTTATGCTTTTCCTTATATCTTGTAGGTTCTTTTGATTTCCTTAAAAATGAGCTAAGCATTCTTGATATAATCAGCAATGCCATGTACCTATTTTTACTATTAAAATATTTTTTTAAAAAAAATTAAATACAACAAGAAAGAACTTAGATTCTGCCTTCCTCTAAATCCCGGTGTGCTTTTAGGTTTTAAGTTTTTGAATCATTGAAAAGACATATGAGTTTATATTTATTCAGCAAATCTTTTTAATTAAGTAATTTTACCTTTGACTTATCTTTCTTTATGTTATGTTTCAGAAAGTTCACGTTAAATATTTGTAATCACTAACCTGTTTCTCTGTTAACATATGTTACATGTCTTATTTTATATATTATATGAATACAATTTCAATGAACTGTGTCTTTCTTTCACTGTTTATATTGCTTGCTTCCATTTTATACCTCCTGTAACCATAGTACATATTGGTGTTATTTCGATTTCTAGGTGAAATTTGTATTATCTTTGAGTGATTTTTTGAAGAAATTGTTTATAGGTCAATCTCTTCATGTTCTCTGTGGATACTGTCATTTTCCTCAATAAGGCCTTTAACAGCCCTCTCTCCCTGAACTGCAGCTTGCAGTGAGACTAACAGGCTTTTGAAGTTGCTTGTTAGATTTTCTTTGATGTGTTTCTGAAGATTGCAGAGAACACAATCAACCCCTAGTGTGTTCATATATGTTTTGATGTCTTTTCAAATCCAATTTTTGTTCCTGAAGTAGAGAAGTTCACAATCATATTTCCAACAGTTTTTGTTCTTCTGAATTAACATCTTTCAGCCTTTCACCTTAATCACTGTGATAACATTAAAATGTTCACTTCCATTGTATTCTTTAAAATTGAAAATAGAAAAATGACGATATTTAAATATGTTTGTGAGAGAACTAGGTATAAATTAGAATACATCATGGTTCTTTAAAATTTTATGATTTAATTGAAATTTATATTCATTTTATGCAGGGATATTCTGGATAAAATCAAGGAGGCAGGAAGAGAGGGGTAATAAGCAGACTTACAGAATATGGTTTGTCTTTCTTGAGTCAATTTTACTAAGAATGAGGGACTATTTCTAATTATTCTAAAAGGAACCTTTATAATTAATTAGATTACTGATTAGTAGCTTTTACATAGAGGATATAATGGATCATTATTACTAATGAGATTTTCCAAATCATAGCTCCAGTGCTAATAGTCAGGGATTCTAATAGCCAGAACATGAAAATTCTTTCTCTCCTTCTGTCGTGTATTGCTCTGTCATCAGTTAAAGGTCAGTGAAAATCCACCTGCCTCCTAATTAATGGGAGAGAAACAATGTGAGCAGTAATACGTATAATGGGTATACATTTCAGAGAAAGTCACACTGAATAAGATTTGCAAAAATCTGTAGAATGACCTCAGTGATAATTTCTAGTTGCTATATTAAATGAATAAATGATGATTTAGAAGTTAAGAGATTCTCAATGCTATAATGCAATTTCTATTGAACCTTGGTACAATTAGACTAATTATATCTGTTGAGAACTCTTTTATTCTCAATAGATATGATACGTATCCAGCTGAATGTTTCATGACTCCATTTTTCTGTACTTAGTTTTGTGTGTGACACTCTGGCCAACGCTCCATCTGCTTCTCCATCAATGCTGCTTCAGCTTAAAGACTATTAGCAAGAAAAATCATGAAGTTTACAGTCAAGAGGAATCTTATCTCAAGAAATCTTTTTCAAACATTCTGAGCTCCACCAAGCTTGGCTAAATGATGTGCTTCTGTTGTCCTAATGCAAGCACAATTAGCTTTAGTGCATTTGCATCATCATTCTTACCTGTTTATATGTATTTTTCTATAGTGTATCAAAATGAAGATACGTCTTGAAATAAAGGCATGTCTTCATCATATATTCTTGGTATCTGACACATGACCAATACATGTTAATTTCCTAAAATGAATGTTATTTTTGAAACCTATGGCCAAGATGGCAAATTCACAAGGCTTCCTAATTCTTCTTTCCAAAATCAACATGGAAAAAACTATAAATGGAAAGCTAAAGTCCAATAAATAAATAAATAAAAACATTAAAAACCTTGAGAAAGGGCTCAGATGCAGAGGCAGAAAGGAAAGGAAGAGATAGGAAAAAAAAAATCAGGGTACTTAGTACTTAAGAAGAATATGTGCAGATTTTGAAAAAAAAAAGCCCCAATTATAAAATAAATAATAAAGGAAATATTGATAAAATATATTAAAATGAGAAACTTCTGTTCACCAAAAGACTCCTATAGGAAAGTGAAAGTGCAAAGCATGGAAAAAGAAAATCTATTTTTTAAATCAATAGAGTAGACAAAGACAAATCCAGAATACATGATGAATATCAATAAGTCAATAGAAAAAATACAAATAACCCCACACAACAAAATAGACATAGACTTAAAAGTCTGATGATACTGTTGTAGAGAAAATGGAATGCCTGCAACACTTGTACCTACTTTTTAGAATTTAAATTGTTTCGATGACTCTAGGAAATAACAGGGTATTATCTAATACAGATCACATGTCTACCATATGAACAGGAGTTTCATTCCTTCCCAGTAGAATTGTGCATACTTGTGTATAAAATAACAACGTCAATAGCAGCACTATTTATAAGAGTAACAAAATAATTTTTAAAAAATGTTAATAGAATGCAAAAATAAATTGACATACAAACAGTGAAATACTATGCGGTAATAAAAATAAACTGCTGCCATATTCAACAGCTTAGACATGTCTCCCAAAATAATGGCAAGAAAAAGAAGACAGATATGAATGAGTATATAAAACATGATTTCAGAAATCCAGATAGAAAACAGCAGCATCAGCAGAATGCAAATTGTTTCCAGGCTATAAGATCCATTTTACCAAATAAATGGAACAAATTAAGATAGAAAATTAGCTGTTTGAGTAATTTGAATAATTACTGGAATTTGAGTAAATACTTTATAACTAGAAATAAATGGACAAAGTTACATCATAGAGCTTTTAAAAATGAATTTCTTATACACTTTATAAATGAATAAATGATATTTAGGGAAATAAGTACTATCGTTTGTGTCATTGTCTTGTGGTTATTTTGAACAATTGTATGGATCAAATGGAAAATTTCCTTCCCCCCCAAAAATTTGTATCACTATCTGCATTCAAAAGTGTTTGGTTATAACTTGACACTTTACTCAATGTCCATGGTTCATTTTTTACATGTTATATTTGTGAGGTTTGAATGGTTATTCGTATTTAGATTTTTTATTTATCTAAGACTATCCACATCTATTCAAGTTTATGCCTTTTAAGTCAAAGCTAAAGTATACTCTCTTCTAAGAAGAATTTTCAGTAAATTACAGGTCAAAGTAATTTATTTTTCTGCTAGAGTAATAGGCATTACTGTCTCTAATACTTAATCAACAATTAATCACTTAATTGCTAAACAAAGCTACTGCATTCTTACAGTTCTTTTATTCATTTTATGGTTTGAACAGTTCATGTGCTTTCACCATTTTATGTTCAAAAGGAAAAGCAAGTTTCCTAAAAGTATTATATTTATACTTATTAAGTCTTAGAGTATACATTGAATTACACATATTGAAATCAAAACATCTATTTACATATTAATAATCTCCTGTGTAAAATACCATAAAATTAACTTGAATCAATTTAGGTTTAAAATTTTGCAATTTATACAGAGTTTTTCTTTGAGTGCTAAATGTTATTTATTACTGTTCAATGTTAAGTTTTGTAACTACCAAGTATTATTTGCCAGTAACTTAAGGACTTTTTATTTCTAAAAATAGCTTGCATGTTATGGTGAAAGTGGAGTTTATTCTGTAAAGTAGTGGATAATTTATATTTTCATAATAACTGAAGAATATATATACACATATTTTCCTACAGAATATTATATGACTAATATTTGTAATAACCATTGCAATAGGACACCAGTTATCATTATTTCAATATAAATATTATTACCATAGAAACTTTTCTCCCACATCCATGAAACTCTAGTCACCTATATTTGCTCAAGTTAGCTTTTGAACATGAGCATATTTTAATTACTAAAAACATATAACTTTACTCTTGTACAGGTATCATGTTTACAAAACATGATTTTTAACATTCTAAAACTGCTTAGACATTTAATAAAATGTATTTTGAGAAATAAGAGAGCTGTAATGATCAGACAAATGGTTTTAAAGGTTTGTGATAGCTTATTTTCCCAGAAATTTTTGAAGCAAGAACTGTAATTTCCACTATTACAGTAAGTCATTTATTCTAAAAACAGGAAGGGAGTATCTATCATTTGGATATTTTAAAACAGTCTCTTATAATACATTCCTGATAAATTAACTTTTGCCCTATAATGGAGTGATTGAAAACACAATAGTCCTTGTGATATTCCCTATTTGTGCAAAGGAGTTTGTCTCTCATACCATGGACTGTGTTGTTTTTGTTTATTGTTTTGTTTTGTTTCAAAGTTGTATGGGGGTACATATTTTGGGTTACATGGATCAGTTTTGTAATGCTTGAGTCAGGGTTAAAAGTGTGTCCATCACACAGATATTGTTCATTGTACTGGTTAGGTAGGTGTTCACTCATCCCCTGCTCCTGCCTCTCCCTTGCTTGATTTCCACTGAGTTTTACTTCCCTCTATGCACATGTGTGCTTATCAGTGAGTTCCATTTAATGGGGAGTACATGTGGTGTTTGTTTTTCCATTCTTTAGATACTTCATCTAGGATAATGATCTCCAGTTACATCCAAGTTATTGCAAGAGGAATTAAGTTGTCCTTCATGGTGAAGTATTATTCCACGGTATACATATACCACATTTTGTTAATCCACTCATGAACTGATGGGCATTTGGGTTGATTCCACATCTTTGTAATTGTAAATTGTGCTGCTATAAACATGTTAGTGCAGATGTCTTTTATATAGAATTTTTTTTTTTCCTTTGGGTAGATGCCCAAATGGGATTTTTGGATCAAATGGTAGGTCTACTCTTAGTTCTTTGAGGAATCTCCATACTGTTTTTCACAGAGGTTGTACTAATTTGCAGTCTCACCAATGGTGTATACATATTTCTTTCTCTTTGCATCCACCAACATCTATAGTTTTGGGACTTTTTAATAAAAGCCATTTTGAGTGAGATAAGGTGATACATCATCATGATTTTGATTTGCATTTCCATAATGATTAGTGACATTGAGCATTTTTTTTATCTGTTTATTGGCCGTTTGTGTGTCTTCTTTTGAGAAGCTTCTGTTCATGTCCTTTGCCTACTTTTTAATGGCTTATGTGATTTTTTTTCTTGCTGAATTGATTGAGTCTTCGTAGATTCTGGTTATCAGTCTTTTATCAGATGTGTAGCTTGTAAATACTTTCTCCCATTCTGTGGGTTGTCTCCTTGCTCTCTTGATTATTTTCTTGGCTGTGCAGAAGCTGTTAAATTTCATCAAGTCCCATTTATTTATTTTTGTTGTTGCTTTGATTGCCATTGGTGTCTTCTTCATAAATTTGTTGCCTAGGCTGATATGTAGAAGAGTTTTTTCCAATATTTTCTTCTAGAATTCTTATGGTTTTATGCCTTACATTTAAGTCTTTTATCCTCTTGAATTAATTTTTGTAAGTGGTGAGAGATATGGATCCTGTTTTATTCTTTGGCATGTGGCTATCCAATTTCCCCAGCACCATTTATTAACTAGAGATTCTTTTCCCCAGTGCATGCGGTTGTCTGCTTTGTCAAAGACCAGTTGGCTATATGTGGATGGTTTTATATCTTGGTTTTCTGTCCTGTTCCTTTGGTCTGTGTGTCTATTTCTGTGCCAATACCATACTGTTTTGGTTATGATAGTCTTGTAGTCTGGTAATGTGATGGCTCCAGATTTGTTACTTTTACTTAAGATCGTTTTGGCTATTCGGGCACTTTTCTAGTTCCAATTGAAGCATAGAATTATTTTTTCTAGATCTGTGAAATATAACGTTGGTATTTTGATCGAAATTGCATTGAATATGTAAATTGCTTTGGGTACTATGGACATTTTCACAATGTTGATTCTACCGATCCATGAACATGATATATTTTTCCATTCCTTTGTACCATCTATGATTTCTGTTTCCAGTGTTTTGTAGTTCTCTTTGTAGAGATCTTTCATCTTGGTTAAGTATATTCATAGGTATTTTATTTTCTTTGTAGCAGTTGTGAATTGTATTGAGTCTTTGACTCTTAGCTTGACTCTTACTGGTGTATAAGAATGCTACTGATTTATGTACATTGATTTTGTAACCTGAAACTTTGTTGAATTTATTTATCAATTCCAGGAGTCTCTTGGTGGAATGTTTGGAGTTTTCCAGATATAATATCATATCATCAGCAAAAAGAGATAGTTTGACCTCCTCTTTCCCAGTTTGGGTCCCCTTAATTTCTTTCTCTTGCCTGATTGCTCTGGCTAGAACTTCCAGCACTATGTTGAGTAGAAGTGATGACAGTGAGCAGCCTTGTCTTGTTCAAGTTCTTAGTGGGAATGCTTTCAACTTTTCCCCATTCATTCTGATATGGCTGTGGATTTGTCATTTATGGTTTTTATAATTTTAAGATATTCCTTCTATGCTTAGTTTGTTCAAAGTTTTTATCATGAAATGGTTCTGAGTTTTTTCAAATGCTTTTCTGCACCTATTGAGATGATTGTATGATCTTTGTTTTTGCTTTTGTTTATGTGGTGAATCACACATTTATTGATTTACATAGGTTGAGCCATCCTTGCCTCCCTGGAATGAAGTCCACTTGGTCATGATGGATTTTTTTTTTTTATATGTTGAATTCAATTTCCTAGTATTTTATTGAGGATCTTTGCATATGTTAATATATTCATAAGGGATATTGGTCTGTAGTTTCCTTTTTTTGTTGTATCCTTTCCTGGCTTTGGCATTAATGTGATACTAGCTTCATAGAATGAGTTGGGAGGATTCCCTCCTTTTTGATGTTCTAGAATATTTTCTGAAGAGTAAGTGCCAACTCTTTTTTGTGAAGTCTGATAAAATTCTCCAGTGAATCCATCTGGTCCAGGGCTTTTTTTTTTTTTTTTTATCTTGGAAGATTTTTTATCGCTGCTTAAATCTCATTGCTTATTATTGGTCTGTGCAGGAGTTCTATTTTTTTCCTGCTTGAATCTGAGGAGGTTATGTGTTTTCAGAAATTTGTACACTTTCTGTATGTTTTTTGAGTTTATGTGCGTAGAGAGTTTCATGGTAATCAAAGATGATTTTTTTTTTATTTCTGTGGTATCAGTTTTATATCTCTTTTTTCATTTCTGATTTAGCTTATTTGGGTCCTTTCTCTTCTATTCCTTGTAAATCTACCAAGAGGTCTACTGATTTAATTTATCTTTCAAAGAACCAATTATTTGTTTGGTTGATCTTCTGTTTTATTTTCTTGATTTTGATTTCATTTAGTTTTGTTCTAACCTTAGTTATTTCTTTCTTTTGGTGGCTTAACTAGAACTTCTGAAATAAAAAATTAACTTAAGGAAATAAAAACACAGTGGAAAGTTTTAAGAAGAGAGTAGACCAGGCAGAAGAAAACATCTCAGAGCTTAAGGACAAATCTTTTGAATTCATTCTGCCAGTCAAAAATAAAGAACAGAGAATTAAAAGTAATGAACAAAGCCTATAAGAAATATGGGATTATATAAAATGGCATAATATAATATAGGCATCCCTGAGGGTGAAGAAGAAAATGCACAAGCGCTAAAAAACCTATTCAAGGAAATGATTGAGGAAAACTTTCCTGATTTTGATAGAGAATTAGACTTCCAGGTATAAGAACGTCCACGAACACCTGAGAGATTAATTGCAAAGAGGCAATCACTAAGACATATAGTAATTAGACTGGCCAAAGTCAATACAAAGGAGGAACTCCTAGGAGCTGAAAGGCAAAAACATCAAGTAACTTACCAAAGAAAATCCATCGGTCTATATCTGCATACTTCTCAACTGAGACCTTACAAGCCAGAAGGTATTGTGGCTCCATCTTCAATCTTCTTAAACAGAACAACTGCCAACCTAGAATTTTGTATCCTGCAAAACTAAGTTTCCTATATGAAGGAGTAATAAAAACTTTTCCAGACAAGCAAACACTGAGGGAATTTGTTTAGACAAGATCTGCCCTGGAGAAAATACTCAGAACTGCATTAGACATGGATTAGGGCAGTTGTCACCTACCAGAGTAAAACCACCCAAAAGCAAAAGCTCAGAGGTCGTATAAAGCAATATTACAAGAGGTAAAACAACGCAATAAGGTACTACCCAACAGGATGAACAGAACTGCATCCCACATGTCAATTCTATAAATCAATGGGAATGGTTTGAATTCCCCACTCAAGGGACATATGCTGGCTGAATAGATGAAAAATACAAGCCAAGTATCTGCTGTCTCTAGGAAATGCATCTAACCTACAAAGACTTACGCAGACTCAAGGTGAAGGGATGGAAAAAAATATTCCATGCCAGTGGAAACCAAAAGAATCAAGTGTAGCCATTCTTGTATCAGATAAAATTGATCTTAAATCAACAATAGTAGAGAAAGACAAAGATGGCCATTATATAATGGCAAAGGTTGCAATTCAACAAGAAGACATAACAATTCCATGTATTTATGCACCTAACACAGGATCACCCAGATTCATAAAACAAACCATACTAAATCTAAGAAAAGAGATAAATAACAAAATAATAATTGCCAGGAACTTCAACACCCCACTGACAGAACTAGACAGATCATCTAGGCAGGAAATAAATAAACACTGGACTTAAATAGGACTCTAGATTAAATGGGCCTAACAGACATTTACAGAACATTTTATCCCAAAACTGTTGCATATACATTAATTTCATCATCACATAGAATATTCTCCAACATTGATTATATTTTAGACCATAAAACATGGCTCAACAAATTCAAAAACATCAAAATCATACCATGTATCCTCTCAGACCACAGTGGAATAAAACTAGAAATCAACTCCAAGAAAGACACTCTATTCTGCACAAAGTCATGGAAATTTAACAACCTGTTGCTTAATGATTGGATCAATGATGAAATTAAGATGGAAATTAAAAGATTCCTAGAACTGAATGACAAAGGGGAGACAAGCTTTCAAAATCTATGTGATTCAGCAAAAGTTGTCTTGAGGGGAAAATATATAGCCTCCAATACCTATATCAAAAAACCAGAAATATCACAAATTGACAATCTAATGACACATATTTTTTTGTTTTGTTTTTGTTTTGTTTTTGGTACCTCAGTGCCTCTTAATTATAATATCAATAGTTCTTTAGAAATTCTTTTATCCCTTAAGTTATTGATAAAATTTATCAGAAGAATAGCTCTTGCTCTCTTGTTTTTTTAAAATTACTTTTTGAGTGTTTATCCTCAATAGTGAATTAGCTCGAAGCATTCAGGATGATACCTTTGTATTAGTTTTATATAACAGTTTTGACTGCAATGTCAAAAAAAGTGATAAAAAGCCCTAAAAAAAATTTCTTAGATAGCATATTACTCAAGAACTTCATCCCCTAACTGATGTGATAATTTAGTAAATGAAACAAAATATCTACTTAAAAGAAAAGAAAAGTACAAGCCCTAATGTACCCTTTTCAATATGATGAATATACCATTTTAGGAGATTGTAAGTGATCCCATAAAATGTTGCTTTACTTATACCTTCTCTATACAGAATGAACAGATACTATCTGATGTACTGAGCTATGACTTTTCTGTGCCTGTGAAAAGTTCTAAAAGGAAACAATTTGTGTGCATATGAATGTTTTTGAAATTGGTTTATCAGAGAAAAGGGAAGGGTATCTAAGCATTCAAACATGTCTAATGGTTCAGGCACTGTAGACATAATTCATTTACAGGTTTTCTGATTATGTCATATTGATGACCAACAATACATTTTTGTGTTACTCATGTTTTATAAATATGACTCCCCTTTAAAAAAAAAAAACAAAACTCTTTGTTTCCCTTTTCAGCTGAATTGTTTTCTTAGAAATTCAAGGATTTAGGAAATTATCTATTTAAATAAAATTCCTTTTTCAAGATAAATAGTGCATTGCATTTAGCAATTTACATTTTAAAAAATAAGGATAAGTTTAATTTTATATGGGAATGAGATAGAAATGTTATCTTGGGGAAAGCTCTTAAAATATTTCACATATATATATATATCTTTTTGCAAATATTTGTAGAATCAGATAAATATTTTTCATAGGCTATTAGAGTCCACTTTAACAAAAAATGGAGAGCAGAGAATATTGAAGGTAAGTTTTTCCATTGTTGGGGCTCAGAAAACAATATCCCAAAGTATGGCACTTTGAAATGCTGAGTACATTGACCCAAAGGAGCTAGGACAGCCTCAGAAATGGTCCCGGAAGCAAAATCTCTCCCTAATCTTCTACTGCCCTTCTGTCTGTGACCATTCTTTCTTCCCTGAAACAAACCATAGCAACCACAATTTCTCTCCCTCAAGGAAGGTCGCAGAAACTAGGACCACTCTCCTGCAATGCAAGCTATAAAACCTACAAACATTACTCTAACCCTCCTCCACCTTTCTGGACAAGAGCTGGCCATAACGAAATTCTCTTATTTACCTTGTCTGATAGTAAGTCATAAGACCCTTATTTATAAAGGATATAAAAATCCCTAGAGAGGTCCTGCTCCCTACCTGGGAGAAAGAAAGTGCTATACAGAGAGGCCGACAAGAATATGAACAGACAGGTGTTGCTGGGTGTCCCCCCAGTCTATTACCATTAGATCATACCCTTTTTGTCCAGTCATATTTCTTCATGTCTGTCAGTTCTTCCTGAAGTCTAGGCATAAAAATAGTTTTCTCAGGGTCTTTGGGTCTGAAGGGCCCCATGTCATGTGAAATTTTTATTAAATAAATTTGTTATGCTTTTTTCTTGTTAACCTGTCTTTTATAGCAGTGTCAGTCTTGCCCCTTACAATGAGTGAGGAAAAGTATCACATCTTTCCACACCTACACCTTCTTTGGTATTTTGCTTAGGATTGCTTGTAATCAATCCCAATATTTACTTGCTTTGAAGGAAATTAAATATAAAAGAAGATAGTCAAGTTGTTAGAGAAACTTATGGGCCTACAATTTATTTATTGATAGAAACATTTAGGTTAGCTATAACATAAAAATTCTAGAAGTAGCTATTTATTCAACTATATCATTTTGCTTAGTCACTAATTTCAATATAGCCCAAAGATTATCTGGTTTTCTTTTAATGAAATATTTCTGTTTTAAATAACTTAAGTCACTTTCCAGTGTTAAAAGAATAGGTTCATCACTTTCACCTCTTATTGGCCTTGCAGTTTAGATTGAATTCAGAGGATAGCTAAGTGATGTTGTTGATTCAATTAACTTGAAATAATAGGGACAAGTCAAGAAGAAAGCTCTTTTGTTAAAGGAATAAATAGTAAATGTCTCACCATAAAAATATAAGTGAAGTGATGGATACATTAATTGGTTTGATTTAATTATTCCACCTTGTATGTATATGTATGTGTGTGTTTGTATATCGATATATAGAGGAAAACATTAAATTATATCCAATACATATATATAATCATTATTTACCAAGAAAAAATTAAAAATTAAAACATAAAAAAGAGAGGTCTTTGACAATGATGTGCTAAAGTTTAACACTTAACCCAGATGACTGAAATTTAAATGTTTTTGTTTTATATAATATTTCACAAAGTTATCATTACAAGCATGAGATCTGCCTAAATGTAGTAATGAAATCCATAGTGACATGTTTTACTATTTTATTGTTTATAGAAAATAGGGTCAATAAAGTTCAAGATATTTGGATTACTATTCATACTAATTTTAAAGGCACAAATAATTATACAGGTCTGTGAGGAAGTAAGCCTGGTAAAGGTGTGATAGAAGTAAATGTCTGACCTTTTGAGATTGCACACATTTTTACATAGAGAGTGTAAAGGTTATAAACAGTAAAACTTAGCAGTTAGTGTCACAAATACTTTATTTGTTTTCAGGGTCACAAAGGTGGTGGGTAACTGTATTTGCACTCTGTACTCCTAACCCATATCTACCCTCAGGCAAATTGTCATCATTATCATTTTTGAGATGAGGTGAAAGCCAGATATAGGTTTAAGTCAAGATATACAAATCAGTGGATTTATTTGTTTAATAAATAAATGTAAGTAATATAATATTTTACTCACTATTGTTAAAAGACAATTTTAAAAAAAGAATGACTTTCATAAAGATTAAAAATAAACATGTGTTTAAGATTTTAACTTGGCGGTATCAGGTAGATTTTATAACTGGTTAAAAGGGAAATTTTTAAACAAGGCATATTTGTAGAGTAGGGATGTTTTTTAAAATGTACAAATGAAGGCAAAAATTAGCTGCTTCTGCAATGGGGGAAGAAAGTCATTTGAACCTCTATTGGGCAGAGCAGAATTTGCATGTCTATAGACAAGAATTATTTTGCATTGCTAACAGTTTTCTACAATGTTCAGAGTTGTAGAATAATTTTCATGTAATTAGAATATACTGCAGGGGTGTTCTATAGACACCCCTTTCCAGAGTTGTAGAGTAACTCATAGAGTCAGATAAACTGCAGAGGTGTACTCTAGACAATACATAATTTTCTACTGAAGCACAAGATTTTTCTCTGTAATACTAGATTTTGAACAATTTAACACATAGTTTAAAGATAATTGTGATGTTTCAGGAATGAAAGGAGTTCTGCCGTTAGTCAGACATGGATTCAAATCCTGTCTTTTGCTACCTAATGTCTGTATTGAGATCATTAGTAACCTAATGGCTCCAGGGTTCAATTTCCTCATTTGTAAATAAGTAAAATCACTTCATATAATGTAGGGAGTTTTTTGAGGGGAGAGAAGTAGGGGTCTAAATAACACAACATATGAAAAAGATCCTAAATGGATATTATAAAAGTATACAACATGATTCTTACAATAAATATTTGAGTTAGATATTGTTATAATACTCAAATTTCTGTACTCAAAGTTGTATTCCCATATCAAACTGACTCTTTGATAATCTCTTAGAGTTGTAATTAGTATTTCATATTCTACATAACAGCAAACCCATTGTAGTCTCTCTGACACTGGATGGCTTCTAAAATTGTTCACGTCTAACAATTTCTCTTGCCCAGGTAGCTGTCTCTGGTCTCTGGTGTAGTTGTCATTGACTACACATATCCAAATCTGGTCATTGCTATTAATATTGTCAGTAAATCAAATGAATTATGTACCTTATTAAATTATACATGTTAAAATAATTTGTTGTTTAAATTGTCTTTAAATAGTATATTATGGTTTAAATTGAAAAGTCAGTTTATTCAGAAAACCATGGAAACAGGAAATATATTCATTATTACTAAAATTTACTAAAATTAGTCTAAAAGAATTTTTCATACATTAAAAATTTGAAACTACAAAGAAATCTTTTCTTATATTTTATTGGACACATTTTCTTTCTTAGTAAATGTAAATGATGGTACCTAATTATAATTGACAGCATCCTAGATTCATACAACATACTAATTTATTTAATTTTCATAACAACACTGAGAGGTAGGTTTTATTATGTTATGCAAACAAGAAACCTGGTATTTAGACATTACTTGAAGGTCAGAATCCTTACACTCAATTCAGTGCCCTTTCCATTACTCCAGCAATAATATTCAGAACACTTTCACTCTGTAAAGATTTCACTAACAGCATTAAGTGAAAACAATCTTTGAAGCAGCAATTTCTTGATTCATTATTTCATTCTTTAGTGATACAGTCATGCTCAAAAAGATGAGTTGTTGAAACAAAAACAAGTAAAATGTGACTTGTTTTAAACTAATCATAAAGATAATTTATTTTTCTTTGTAAATACATAGTACTATGCCATTTCAAAAGATACTAAATGTTTAGTTATCTGTATGATTTTTGATTTGTAGGTGTTGTTCTTGAGATTTAAGTCAGATATATCAAATACATTATACCAATATAGCATTAAACATTTTGAGGGGCATGAGATAATGAAGGTCTTACATAGATTCAGATTAGACAATCATTCACATATTGATCTCTTCCAACAAATATATAATCTTTTCCTCCTACCTAAATGTTTCCAAAACAGCTTACATTAATTTGTGTATTGATGTTTGTGTGTGTTGCACACATATTACATAATTCACATGTTTTACATTTCTGAAAAACTACTTAAATCAAATTACTTATCAAGAAACTAATAAGAAAGGATAGAGTAGTTAATGTTTGTAGGGTAGTAAATTGGAGGAATGTCACACTAGAATATGTGGCATTTTCTAAATAATTGTGGCAGATAAAGGCTATTTCAATGAATCTATTGTTTCCTTCAAAAGGAGATTATATTCTCAGGGGTGGTTATAAATGGGAAAGGCAAATATAAAAAGACAGGGTATTAAGTACACACTTATATTTACATCCATGCCATTTTCTTTCCGTTTATAAATAAGGGATATTTTCACCTTCTCTCTGTTTCTTAAGGATTTAAGTGGCAGACTAAGAATGAGAAAGTCTTGTGATTTCTACAGAAAAAAGTCATTTTGTTTGAGAGAATATGACAGTGTTTACCTTTACCTGAATCTGTGTTCCTGGAAAACAAGGATGGTTAAGAAATCCTCACAACATTTTATTTATCAAAATCCTTACTCCCTCCTATTCTTTTGTGTTCCAGAAATGGCTTGCTACAAAGAACCATTCCTCCCAAATTACTTAGATGAGACTCAACAACCATTGTTTACTATTCCACTTCCACATGCCTAACAGATAGATGACTTCTTTAAAGCTTTCTTGTTATGAGGCCAAACACAGTCCTTTTCCCTTATCCTAAAGCTGATGATAAGGTCAGATACAGATGCTTCAACTTCCTGTTCTTTATCTCATGGCCAATTAGCTCAGATTAGAACTGGTTGTCCCTGGAACAAGCTAGGCACACAGATAAACATTTCTTCTTTAGCTAACAGTCTCACATGAATGAGACTTTCTCTCATTGCAAAACAGTCTGAACTGTAAATCATGCCACCTGTAACTTGTGTTCTTTCAAGAAAAGTCTAAGGCAAAACCACCATGCCAAGATACACTGACCTTCAGATCTGGGGTCCTCTTCCTACTGTAATAGGCTGACTAAAATCAATTTCATTGCTTGTGCTGTTTTTCTCTTTAACAAATATGTAGATAATTTAGTTTAATTTTGTCATGGAAGTAACTATACAACAACAGCAATATTTGAGCAGAAGAACATGCAGCAATATTCTAAAATTAACTACAAAGAACCATTACCCAACAAATCATGCTTTTTATATTCCTGTTATTATTTTATAGTTATTACTATTTATTATTTTATTGTATCATTGTATATGCTAATGGCTATAAAACTGTTGGCATTCATTTGCATAAAAGGAAAAAAATTCCTTTCTTTGTTCCCAAAACATGTTAATCTTTTTTATCCTGTTAAAAAAAATTTACTGGACATGAACTTGTTTTTACAGTCTGTAGAAAATATAATCTCTAGATAAGAAATGAAGAATCTATCTAGGAAGAACATACAATAGAAAGAAAAATGGGAACATATGATGTGGCTTAAGAAAGCATCTTTTTATATAAGTATAGTAATTATAACTACAATTTTTATTTTGTATTTTCTAAATCTTTTGTTAAAAAGACATTCACATTTGAAGGCTATATATGTTATGTTGCCTCCTAGATTTTTTTTCTATTTCATAGTGTTTTAATTATTTAATTGATTATTTTAGACTTAAATTTTTAATCCATGTAGGATATATTTTTTGTGACATGTTTATTCTTGAGTCATAGTCAGTTTTGACCACATGATTTATAAAATAAGTCATATTTAGTTTCCACTACATTAGTATGCCTGTTTGTGTTATGTATTGCACACTCACATAGTCTTGAATCTGTTTATGAATTGCCCACTTTGTCTAATTATCTGCTTGCCTATTTATTTAAATCTACAGGAAGACATAGTACTTTATGGTATGTTTTCATTTTAGGTAAATTAAATTCTCTAATCACTATTTTTCCTGTTTTATAATTCTCTGAATTTCTTTTATTATTTTCTTGTGAACTTTGGACTGTACAAGATAATTCCATCTAAATGTAAATGATAACAGTTTTAGATAATATTGGGTTCTAATTGAAACCTATCATTAAATTTATATATACAAATTTTGAAAGAATTGAAATTCTATGATGTTTCTTCCCATCCAAACACATGCTATGATTTTTCCAGTTGCTTATATAATCTTTTAAGGCCATAAACATGATTTTGTATTTTTATTCATATGAGATTTTTTGTTGAATTTATTTCAGAGATATCAATTTTAGTTTGTTTGCATGTTTTCCAGAAAAATAAATGTAATTATTCTTTCATTTTTTTTTTCAGTATTGAAACAAAATATTTTATTTTATTTTTATTGCTTTTACTAGAATCTCTGCAACAACAATCAAATAATGTGATAATGGGGCATACCTCTTTAGTTTCTGATTTAATTTTATTAGCTTGAGGGATTTGCTACTAGAAATAATTACAGTTGCAGCAGAATATTTTCATATTTTCTTGATCTTAGTTGAATAGTTTTCTGCTACTAGGTCTTTTTTTAAAAATAAAATTTATTTTCTAGAACAGTTGTAGGGTCATAGCAAAACTGAGCAGACAGTATAGAGAGTTCCCATAAACATATGCACAGCTTTCCCCACTACCAATATCCCCCACCAAAGTGGTACATTTCTTACAGTTGATAAACGTACATTGACAAATCATTATTACCCAAAGCCCATGATTTACATTAAGTTTCACTCTTAGTGTTGTGCATTCTGGGAGTTATAAGTCCACCTGGATAGTATCATACAGAGCAGTTTCCTGCCCTAAAAATACTCACCCGTTCTTCCCTTCTCTTGTTGCTGATCTTAATCAGAGAGATTCTAGTTTCTCACCATTAAGTGTGATGTTAGTTGGAGGGTTTTGGTAAATATTCTTTATCATGTTAAGGAAATCCCCTTTATTCCTAGCTTTCTGGAAAATCATCTATTGTTTTTTTCTTAATTAGGAGTGCCCCCTCAATTTTGTCACATAAATTTTGGCAGTTTCCGCTTGAATTTGTGTGATAACTGATGATATATCTACTACATTGAAGGAATCAATTATCATTATCATTTTATCTTATAGTTTAATAATCTTTCCACATTTTATGGTTTTATTCAGTTTTATTTATTGCTTTTATTCATTTATTAGTTAATAATTCTACTCTAGTTTTTTCATATAATTAATGGTTATGCTTTCTTCCTAGGTGCTCAGAATTAAATACATTTTTTATATGCTTGGAAAAAAAGGAAAGCAAAGGATAAGTTATTCGTAATACCAAGGGATCATTTCTCTACCTTTTTTTCTTCTTCCATCTGCAAGATTTCCTTCTTGAGTATTTTCAGTTTCTTTCCCTCTTCCATATCCTCCACTGGCCTACATCAGTTTACTAGAGGAATTTTTCTTTTGTCTTTACATTTTTTTCCTTGCTCTTGGGTTTTCCTAAGGCATTTGGACTTTTTGTTTCTAGACTACTATCAGAATTTCCTTTGTCTTTTCTATTTCAAGAATCCTTAATCAGTACTTCTACAATCCCACCAAGTCTCTGCATATTATTTTACACAGGTTGATCTATGTAGCTAAAGCAGCATGGCTCACCATTGAGTTCTGTCCGTCTGTATTTCTATGTTCAAAATCATCGGTGGTTTGGTAGAGAACTCTCTTTTTATTTTCTTGGTGGGGTACACCAAGGATAGCCAAACTTGGCTATCCTCAAATAGCTTTCTCTCCTCTTGATACATGCCTGTGTATAGGGTTATGGGAGCAGCACTTTTCTCTTTGTCATCCAGACATGTCATTACACTCTTTTCTGTCTTTCTGTTTTGCTTATGAGAAGCCCAAGGAGAAACTCGTTTCTTTAGTCACTTTTGAGTAACTTATTCCTATTGTCGAGAGGTTTAATACTTTTTCTCTTTAAGGTTCATGATACATTAATTTTAAAAATATGTATGTTTCTTTTCATTATTTCAATCTGAAATGCTGTAAAAAAATTTCAATATGTTGACTTAAATCTTTCTGGCTTAGGAAAACAAAATCTATTTTTTATTTGTCTTTTCTTCATCTTTTTTTTCTGCTTCAGGAACTCCCTATACTCCTATGCTATGCCTATTGCACCTACACTGTAAGATTTTTTTTTTCCTTCTTGACTTAGAGATCTTTGTGTCTTTGCTTTATTTTATATTTCATTGACTTTTTATATGATATTACAGGCTATAAATTTGATTATAGAAAATTATCATCTTATACCTCAATTTGAAAATTAATGTCTTGCTGTTGTTCTCCTTGTTTATTTTGAAAAATCATGTTTCTGTGTGGAAAATTGTTTATAAGGGTAGAGGAAGGGAAATCAGTAGAAAGTGATTGTAATACATGAAAGAAATCATCATGGCATGAGCCAGGGTGGTATCAGTGGAGATAGTAAGAAACAGACCCATTCTACATACACCTTCAAGGGAAGGCAGAGTGATGTTGCAGACAAATGGAATGTGGGATATGGTTGAGAAAGACCAGACTTGTTTTTTTTTTTTGTTTGTTTGTTTTTTGAGACAGAGTCTTGCTCTGTCACCCAGGCTGGAGTGCAGTGGCATCATCATAGCTCACAGCAACCTCAAGCTCCTGACCTCTCTGTCTCTCTCTTTTTATGTATGTATGTATGTATCTATCTATCTATCTATCTATTTATCTATCTATGTGTGTGTATGTATAATGGAACACTTTATATACACATGTATTATATAAATTGTATATATTATATACACACTATATATACTGGCATGTGTTTATACATAATGACGCTATATATAATATAAATGAAAATGAAAGTGGTTTTCCAAAAATGGGCCATATATATTCCTTCTCCATCCTTTTTTTTCTTAGCATTTCCTTTATGCATAATATCCTTGTTTCTAAACTGTACTTTCTCTATTCCTAGATTTCCACTCCAGATAAAGTCTTAATTTTTTAAAAGACTTCCTCTTCTATCCCAAACTTTTATATTCACCTCTTTCTCTAATACTAGTTGTAATTATTTTCTTATCCAGTCCATGGGAAATCTAGCAATGTCTATTTTTACTGAGACTTGTATTTTCCTGTATGTGATCTGAAATACCAAGTAAATGAGAAGTCATTCTGAAACAGAGACTATTTACATCATATTTTTTGTATTACTAATACTCGGTAAATGTTACCGTGTGTGTGGTGAACATTATTATTGATGGGATACTGTCACAACAATGTGATAAACAGAAACCGTAGTATAACTTAACTGAGTCAGGTTGTGGTTGCCAAAGAATGGATGTAGAAAAAAAAGGCAGAGTCAAAGTTGATGTAATTTTGTGGCCATTGGATTTATTTCCTGCCAAGAAAATATCCTCTTTTCTTGTTAAATTTAAGTAGATGTTATTTTAAATAATAGTTACTGTTGGAGGTAATCTCTAAAGTACAAATACCCCTGGGAAATATAACACCTTGCATTAATTATCAACACATATAAAATTATGCAAAAAACACAAATACACACAAACAGCTTGACTCAGACATTTGATTACAACACAATAGTGAAAAATGATTTGAATTTTGAAATCAGACTCTTCTCCAGCATCTACTAGCTTTATAAATTTGAATAAATTATATAAACTCTGAGACACACTATCTTTATTTTCAAAATGAAAATATTACCTGTATCACAAATTATTTGAGTTACTATATGTTCTAAATCAGTGTTAGAATATACCTTCTTCTTCCTACATTTCTATAATTCTAAAATTGGCAGGCTCATCTTTGATCACTAACAGATCATTGGAATAGATGGGAATATATTGGGTAGATGGTCCCAGGATTCCTATGATTAAGTATGGATTTATATCTTCTTAATCTAAAGAAATGGAAAATATCATAATTTCACTGAATAATCCGACATTACACCTTTTGTTTCTTTTGAGTTGCAATTCCCTAATAAACTCTTTGGGGGAAAATAGCCAGGATAATTTTAGATTAAAAGATACTAAGAGAAGTAATATTTTAAAAATCTTGCATAAACTAGAATTAAAAGATTGTTTCTTTCTTTTTTTTTTTTTTTTTGTCAGCAAGATTCACTAAGAATCTTGTAGGCTGAGGATTGGAAGTGTAATCGTGTGGATTGTTTGAACATCAGGATATCCTTTACTTGTTCCAAAACAATTTTCTCTATAACTTTATTTGTAAATGTCTCTTACTCCATGTTTTCTATTTTTACTTTTTTATATATGCATTTTATAACTGTTGATATGTAAACTTTTCTGCTTATAAATAAATTACTAAGAATAGTTGTTATCAGCCCATTTATCCATTCAGTAAGTTGAGAATGCCTCATTTTGGGAGGAACATAATGAAGTAAGATAAGAGTACTGGTTGAATTACTTTAGTAATATAAACAAAAACTGTGGCCAGACACTGTGGCTCACATCTGTATTCCTAGTACTCTGGGAGGCCAAGGAGTAAGAATCGCTTGACAAGCTCAGGAGTTCAAGATCAACTTGACCCATCTCTATTAAAAATAGAAAAAATAGCCATGCATAGTGAAAGGTGCCTGTAGTCCCAGCTACTTGGGAGGCTGAGGCAGAAGGACTGCTTGAGCCCAGGAGTTTGAGGTTTCAGTGATTTATGATGATACCACTGCACTCTAGCCTGGGAGACAGAGTGAGACTTTGTCTCACAAAAAAAAAAAAAAAAAAAAAAGAAGACTGCATTCCTGATATTAAAATTTCAAAGAACAGGCAAGTTTCAGAAGTATTTAGGCCAGTAGCCACTGTTAAATATAACATTCATGTTGCAATGAATTAAGTAGTGTTCTATGTTATTATTACGAATAGATTTATAACATTAGGAATTTAAGTTAGATCAAATCAACTTCAACATATTATGGAATTAAAATATTAATCCTATCTATTTTATTATAACTTACCTAAAATTAAATAGTAAGTAGGCTAAGAATGAGAAAAATCACATATGCTATTTTTGATCATCAAATGTATATTTTTATATGTAGATTTTCACTGCTATATATACCAGGCTTAGGACAGTGACTGACATGTATAAAGTGTTCAGTAAGTCTTTAATTGTTAAATGAATGATGAAAAAAGGACAAATGTCATCTACAAAATAAAGTCATCATGAGAGGTAGCAAAATGCAGTTGCAGAAATTTATATTACATAAAAAAGATTTATAATAGAATTTTAGAAATTTTTGCTAAAGGTACTTATGAAAAGTTTTATTTAGTAAAAAATGTTCAGATGGCATTTTGCATGAATTACTCAATTCAATATACATTGATTGAAAATAATCTATAATCAAGAAATAATCTGAATTCAAAAGTATATAGGGAAGGATAGGGTATTTTGTAAGGAAAAAGAATCACACGATACAAAGAAGAACATCGCATTGTTTAACAGAGATTGTGTAGTATGAAAGCTTTTGAACATGATTTTGAACTGATAATTTGAATGAAATTTTTGAATGTATTTGTAAATAGAAATGCACTGAAGAAGACAACTTGAGAAAAAAATTCACTGACCTTTGATAAAGCTTTACCAAAATGGCAATCTCTAATTTTTGTTTTTGTGAGTTTTAACCTACACTGTTTTTTCATTAAACTTCACTATTAATTGTAGAGAAGGTCATTTTTTCTAATAGACGATCCATTTTGATTTAATAAGAAAAAAATTACTCTTGGAAAATTATGGACAATGTGCCCAACTTTTTGCTATGTCATGATTCTTACAGAAAAGTAACCGTAGTTTTTGTCATGATACTAATTTAGGCCTAGATATATATTGCTATTTGGAATATAACATTTGGAAATGTATTTTCTTTCAGCCTTTTCAGATTATTTGTTATATAGCTTTCACATTCTTTTATATTTTTTACATAATTGTTTTAAACACAAGTTAAATGTTAGTAAAGAGTCACCATCTTTTGATGCAAAACAGATAAATTGCTATGTATTTTTTAAAATTATGTATATAATATTATCAATAAAACCATCATAATACTGCCTTTTAAAAATAACTCATTGGATAGACCCAGCAGGTGTTTTATTCGTTAAAATCAATTGATTTTAAAACCCAAGTTGACATATATTTTATTAAACATCATCTATTTTCTCAAAAGTTTCAGCTACTTGAAGTTAAGTTTTTATAGAGTGAAGGTAACAGGATAATACCAGGACTTAATGCTAATTCCAGCCTACCTGAGGTTATACATTGATTACCTACTCCATCAAAGAGGAGGAAAAAACAAAACTAATATGTTTTCCAAGATATATCAGAAGTTTAGGGAAGAAAGTAATGTATTTCATGTATTACTCCAGGCAAAATGAAAGAAAACCCAATCAATCAAATTTAAGGTATGTTTCTGGAAAAAAAAAAGTGAGTTAAATGATTTTTACCACTTGTATTTATTTGGGCATTGCATTTGACATGATAAAAATAGTCTAGGACTTAAAATTTGCATGATAGAAGTCCATTAGAAAAAGGATAAAATGTCATTTAAAAACAAATCCATGATTTTCCATTGTCATATAAATGTGGTTTTATATTTGGAAATATCTCAAGATGTGAATAAAAATCTGAACCTACTTAAGTGGTTGTGAAAGTCACTTAATTTATGAAACCAGTTTCTTCATCTCTAAGGTGAGAAGTATAATGCTCTACCTTATAGGTGAAAATTAAATTAGAAAAGTTGAATAAGATTTTTAAAGAGTAAAAATGCTATATACTTGTTTTTTCTTATTTATCTTCTTTTCTAATTCTGATTTTTTGTTGTTGTTTTTAAGTTCCCAATGTAATGATATTCTTAGGTTAACTTTAGAAATTTAATTTCTGGACTTAATGTAAACTCAGCTTTACAAATTCCCTTCCAAAGTAAACTTTTCTTATTTTGGAAGACCACATGCTTATGGTAAAATAAATTCAAACTATACACAAGGGAGAAAATGGAGTAACATGTTGTATACATAGCCATCACTAATCATTTCATGTGTTTTTTTTTATTAGAAATAGTTCATTTAGAGCACATCTATAAAGGCAAATATTCATATTTTCCATATATTCATATTGTCTATATTTAAATTTTCTATACAAAAGCAACCATACATGTATTTAATATGGAATTTCTATTTTACCTGTAAAATATATACCCCTGTATAGTTTTACATGTGAGCACATATGTTCTTTTTAATGACTTCAATTATTTCTTTTAGGGATATAACAGAATTTATTTTATAAATACATATTGATGAGACTGTCTTTTAATTATTCACTATCAATAATTCATTAATTAGGTAGATGAATATAGATATAGATGAATATATTCAGACAGAAATTCTAAAGAATAAATTTATAGGTTATGAGCTACTGGATTAGAAAATGTGTATATTTTAATTTCTAAATTTATTTGTAAAATATACTCGGAAAAAGTAGCCATCATGTATTCTCCCATCAGTAGTTATGAGACTGTCTTCTTAACCTCACTGCTGCTAGAATTGGATCTTTTCAAAATATTTTGGTTGATTTGCTGTAATTGCTGTTTTAATTGACATTTCTTCATCTTTAATTTGATATTTATTAGACTTTAGAACAATCATAGAAGCTATTATGATAGAGCCAGAAAAAAAAAGAGAGAGATTTGGAGAATTCAAAGGGAATTCATTTATATATCTATAAATGTGTTACCTACCTGATAAGAAAATTTGAATAAAATTAGAATAACAACAGATAGTAGAATGGATTCATTCTAGTGGAGAAGGATAGATTGCAGGTCAAATTCAAATCAAGGTTATGTGCAATTTGAATCTGGGACACATGAGCCATGAGATCCTCTTTCTCTTTATCCGCTCTCTTTAAAGAATTTTGTATCTTTTATAGTAGAAATAAAAGAATTCTCAGAAATATATAAGGGTTGAGGAGAATCATCAAAATCCTGTATTTGAATCAAAATACAAAAGTAATTTGCAATCTCAGCTACTGAAAGGTAACTGTAATACCCTTAGGATGATATAAGTCTTTTCTCACTAGTAAGTGCCTTTAAGCCAAGTAAAAATGAAATTGAATAACTTTATTTAAATATAACTTTCATAGAATTATCTCATTTTAATAAAAGTATTTCTCATCTATCTGCATAGATGCAGAGAAAGATGTTCACCTGATGTTATTTATGAGGTAATTTTTAGACTTTCCTTTTGTACTAGTGTACATTGCTGAAATTCCTAAAAATGTATAC
>CAUYRT010097601.1:0-14243 GCA_963574885.1 Lepilemur ruficaudatus
CAACAAATGCTGGTGAGGATGTGGAGAGACAGGAACACTCTTACACTGCTGGTGGGACTGCAAATTAGTGCAACCTCTGTGGAAAAGAATTTGGAGATACCTCAAAGAGCTAAAAATAGAAATACCATTCAATCCAGCAATAACATTACTAGGCATCTACCCAAAAGAGCATAAGACATTCTATAATAAAGACATCTGCACCCAAATGTTCATGGCAGCACAATTCACTATTGCTAGGTCGTGGAAACAACCCAAGTGCCCGTCAATTCATGAGTGGATTATTAAAATTTGGTATCTGTTTACAATGGAATATTACTCAATTTTAAGAAATGACAGTGAGCTAGCACCTCTTATATTATCCTGGATTGAGCTCGAGTCCATTATTCGAAGTGAGATGACACAAGACCAGAAGAATGGGCTCCACATGTACTCGCCATCAAATTGATACTGACTAACACTATGGTGCTCAAATGGTGGTGGTGTCCACCAGGGATTCAGGGAAGGGGGGAGGGGTAGAACCACATCTGAGGGATGCGGTGAGCATTGTGGAGGGCAGGGGCATGCTTGAAATGTAGTTGGGGATGGGAATTAGGAGTCTCAATAGGGGGAAGGAAATGTTCTAAAACTGATTGGTGTGAATAGCTGTACAACTTGGTAAATTTACTAATAATCATTTAATTGTACACTTAAAATAGATTAATTGCATGGCATGTAAATTATATGTCAATAAAGTTATTTAAACTAAAACAAATACATAAGAACAAATAAATCAATACCATGAAACCTTTGAGTCCAAAATTTTTTTGTATCTTTTTCCTGTCCATTTAACTCACACAATGGATTATGCACTCCACATATTAGAGGGTCTACTTCTATATGCACCCCCCCCAAACAATAAAAATAATATTTTCCTAATGATCTTGCCAAGTGAAATGCACCTTATTGCCCTTTCCTAGTCCTGGAAACGCTAATTCTAAAAATGCTATCACTTTGTACTCAGTA
The DNA here is from genome assembly GCA_963574885.1 of Lepilemur ruficaudatus. NCBI lineage: Eukaryota > Metazoa > Chordata > Mammalia > Primates > Lepilemuridae > Lepilemur > Lepilemur ruficaudatus. Next base: position 1,003 of record CAUYRT010097601.1, read on the forward strand.
TCAGTCAGTGAAGAAGAATTTTTGAATCAATTATGTAGATAACTATTTTTAAATTATACATATTATTTTGGAACTTTCCTTTTGTGGGGATGGAGAGCAATGGCTGCTTCACCTGCCTGAGTCCTCTCTTGCTTCTTCTACAGTCTGTGACTGGTAGTATGCTGGCTTTTAAAAATTCTCTCTGTACCCAAACCTCTTTATTTGGTGAGGTTTCTATGATGTTTGCTAGTTTTGTTGTCATGTGCCTTGTTAATCTGAAGTGTACTCTTATCTCATGGTTTATGGGAGCTAACCGGGAAAAAAAACAACTAACAATCCAACTATCTAGATACTAAAGATTTGCAAAATGTCTTTTAAATAAAGAGCTATTTCTTTAAAAGCAATTAAAGAGAAGACGGTAAAATTATCATTTGTATATGATCCACATGTACCTAGAAAATCCATTAGAATCAAATGAAAAACTATAACACACAGTCACATGTATAACTAACAAGCAACTGGTATTTATAATTGTTTGCAAAAAACTCATACCGTTTTTCTTCTGCTCTTACACTACAATAATCATCAACACAGAAGACAACTTCTATGACCAAACATGGGGGAGGGGTTTTCCCCATCACCAAGCAGGCAAGCAGTTTTGTAGCAGACACCAACCAGGTGTCTTCCAATTCAATTCCAACAATGGAGATAGTGTCAGATCCCACATGTTGAGGTCAGTCCCCAAAACTGCACCCTTCATACACCAGTCACAAGTTTAGGCAAGTTGGGGTTTCCACAACCCCCTCTGAGTTCAACTAATTTGCTAGAGTAGCTCACACAACTCAGGGAAACACTTAGATTTACCTGTTTATTATAAAGGATAGTATAAAGGATACAGATGAACAGATGCATAGGGTGATTTATGGGGGAAGGAATATGGAGCTTCCATGTCCTCCCTGTGGGTGCATCACCTTCCAGGAACCTCCACATGTCTAGCTATCTGGAAGCTCTCTGAACCCTGTCTTTTTTTATGGAGGCTTCATTCCATAGGCATGATTGACAACCATGTAGAAATGTGATTGGTAAACAGGGTATAATCTCATACTAATATACTAAATGGGGAAACCCAGCAAGGCCTACCTGTTCAGATTCTTCTTGGCCTCTATGTGCAGCATTCATTCCTCCAGGGTATGGAGTAGAACCCTCTGGAATAAAGGGTCTTAGGACCCACAATCAGAGTAGAGTCCTGCCTTGGACAGGTGAAAGAAGGGCAGAAGAAGGTCAAAGAGAGAGACTCTGTTTACTGAGGCCTAAAGTGCCCCAACACTATAACAAGGGCTATGGGAGTTATGAGCCAGGAACTGTGGATAAAAACCTATCTATCTATATCATAATATCACAATAATATATAAACTCATAAAAATTAAAAAGAAAATAAATTACACAATAGAAAAATGACTAAAAAACATCAACAAGCATATCTTAGAGGAGAAAATCCAAAAGGCTGGAAAGCATTTGAAAAGATGTTCAACCTCTTTAGTAACCAGGCCAATGGAAATTAAAATCACAAGGTAATGCCATTAAATACCTATAAAATTATGAAAAGTTTAGAGAATACCAAATATTAATGAGATCTAAAAAGTGTACCCTTGTCTGCTCTTAGTGAGAATGTAAACTGGTATAACTATTTTAAAACAAATTTGTCATCTCGTGAAGTTGAAGAAAGTGATGCCCTTTGACCAGTAATTCTATCCATAGGTATACAGTATATGCTCTAATGAAACTCATGCAAGCGTTCCCCAAGAGACATGTTCAAGAATGTTCATGGCATTACTTATCATAATAGCAAAAACTGGCAACAATTTAAATGTCTTTTAATAGCAAAAAATATAGCTAAATGCCAATAACTTCACACAATGGAATCCTATACAACACTGAAATGAACGAACTGTAATGTTGAGAAAAGCAAATTACAGAATACCTACAGTAGTACATCATTTATATAAAATTCAAAAGCACAAAATTAAGTAATCTATAGCTTAGCGATCCATACACATGTAGTATAAATGAGAAGGGAATATTAAACATAAACAATTCAAAATGGTGGCTCCTTTTGGCTGCAAGGGAGAGGAACAAGTGGGAGGGTCATCAGAGGCATTAATAATGTACTACTTCTTAAGCTGGATGGTGGGTAAACAGGTATTTGTGTCATTAATCTTAGTATCTTATAGCTAATTATTATTTTTTGTATATATGAAGTATATTATTGAATCTATCACATAAAAATAAAGAATTAGTAAACTGAAGAAATTACCCAGAACATGAAACTGATGGACAGCTTTAATATTGGAAAATATTTAAGAAAAGGAACTATGCAGATCAGTAAAACCAAACAAGGTGGCAGCACTAGCAGCAGCAACACCAAGTGAGAAAAGTTAAGCAAATTCTGAGAAAGAAGAGTGATAAGAGCAGCACAACCCACCAGATGTTCAAAACGTTACAACAATTAAAGTCACAAGTGCGTGAACTGGCAGGCAGGTCAAAGGGAAAGAGTACAATGCTGAGAAATACCCTCAATTGTTACAGAAACTAGTATACGGACATTTTAAATTCCATAGTGGAAATGCTGACTATTCAATTTATGCTGTTGGGACACTTGGAGAGCCAAGCAGCAAAATGTTCCATGCGATCATACCTTACGCCTTACAACAGGTACTGTAAATTCTAAACATATCAGATTTTCAAATGCAAAAAATTTAAAAAAAACAAACAAATCATAACGGTACTAGAATGAACTGTGGAAACCATGGGAGAATTTTTCTGATAATCTAGAAGTAACTACAACACAAGAGCCAGGAGAATGTTAAGAGATGGATAAACTCAACATTACAAAAAGTCAGTCTTCATAGCAAAACCATCAACAGCAAAGTCAAAGGACAAATGACTAATTGGAAAATAATACATATAGCATGTAATTTCCCTAATACATAAAGAACTCCTAAAGGCCATTAAGCAAAAGACCTACAACACAGTAGGAAAAAAGGTAATAGAGATAGTTCTAGAAAAGGAAGCATACATGGCTGTAAAATAGATATTCAACCAGACTCACAATAAGAAATAAGAACTTAAACTACAATATACTATTTTAACCTACCAGATCAGCAAGACATGAAAACCTGATAAATGGTACCAGAAGGATTTAACAGGTGGGAGTGCCGCATGGAAGGGCCTCTGAGGAGTGCAATTATACGTGTACCTGATGATTGATACCCCCACAACACTACCACATGTGTGCACTTACAAAAGGTTATTAGCTTCATCATTATCTATTTTAGGAAGAGTACAAACATCTCTAATTTCATGCGAGAATTCTTTGTAAGAAATAGTATTTTCAAATATACATATTTGCTTTGCTTCTATATGCATAAAATATCTCTAGAAGGATTCATAAAAAAATGACAAGATTATATTCAGGTGATTCAGATGCTGAGTTAAGGGTAAGAACTAGTCATTTCTTCCTTCCCTACTCTCTCTTTTGTAGACTTTAGCCAACGACTCACAGACCGTCTTCTTTTTTCAGTGTTTCTGTATTCATGTTTTTATGTTAAGTTTGTTATGCATACAGAGCACATGAGGCCCACCGATGAGCTGACGAGGATGAGCTGACAAGGTCAGGGAGCTGACAGCAAGGGGATTAACCCCTGGAATGGTACAGAGGTAGTTCTCTAGAGACATCTTTCCTTCAACAGGCAGAAAATTAGAAAAATACTCAAAAATGGAGAATAGGATAAGCACTGAAGGGTACTATACATTCATTCATTCAAATAATATTTACTGAGCACCCACTATGAGCAGACAATTTGAGGCATGGCAGCTCATAGGGAGTGTCTAGGAGAAATCGGACACCTAATTACATTCATAATTGATTACAACTGAGATAAGCTATGTCTGAAAGATTGGAGTTACATAGCAACAAGACTGAGAAGTAGAGAGACCTAGCATCCTCATCACAGGAAGAAGCTCGTGCATAATAAAGGCAGGAACATAGCAGTGTGAGGCTCAAAAAGAAGCCAGTGTGGGTACAGATCAGAAAACAGCAGTGGTACAAATTGAACACTCCAAGAATGGGCAAGAGGTAGGCTAAGGTCAGATCCTCCTCAACCTGGAAGGTCACTATTTGGAAGTTATTTTTAAAAAATGAAGTACCACTCTGGAGGATCTTAAGCAGAAACACTGTACAGATAGATTAATTTTTATAAAGAAGAAAAATAGGTTGGAGAAGGATATGTGAACACAGGGTGACCAGTCAAGACCTTACTGGGAACATCTGGGTGACAGATGGCAGTGAGCCATGGACAGACCAGAAAGATATTAACGTTTAGGTGCAGAAAACAAAGGATTCAGCAAAAGATCCAATTTGAAAGTCAGGGAGAGGAAGTATTTAGATCAGTAGTAGTTCTTCAGTTTTGGTGGCACCCGGGGTATTTGTTAAAAATTTAAGTTCCTAGGTCTGTGCTTATAGGTTCTAATTAGGTAGGTCTAGGTTACAGAGATGCTGAAACTTGAATTTTTAACAAGCAGCTCTAGTAATTCTGATGTCTATAGACCTCCTACTATACTTGGGAAATCACTAATTTAGAGGACTCCTGAACTTCTGGTTTATTCAAGAGTGGTTGGGCTGGGATGGGGGCACCATTTATGGAAAAAGTAAACAATGAGGGAAAAGAAAACTTATGCGGGTAGGCCATGAGTTTAGCAGTGTCTGCTCCTCATAGTCCTGTAGTAGTAGATACACAAAGAGATGGACTGCATTTAGTGTTTGGACTGTTTCTATAGGTCTACCCAAATGGCCTTTCTGATAGAAGTAACTCAACAGCTAAGTGTTACACCTGCCTCACAAACATGATTCCACTTAGAATGCTGAGAAGCAGATACTTCCAAGCACATGTTTGCCTCCATGCTGGCACTGGCTGCCTGTGAGGACACTTCCTACCTACCCTTCCTAGATCACTAGGCCCCAGCCAAGTTGGCCTTTTGCCCCTCTGAAAAACTTGGGTTGCTCCCTCACTATATTCAGTTCTAAATATCTGAACTATCTAAAATAGTATCTGCCTCTCCCTTTTAAAAAGTTAATAGACTTTATTTTTTAGAGCAGTTTTAGGCTCACAGCAAAATTGAGTGGTGGGTACAGACACTTCCCAGATCCCTTTCTTAGTCTGGTGCTACACAATGCTCCAGGCTCATCTTATATTTTCTCTGCCCCGGCACTCCTGGAATCAGCCAATTCTCCAAGGAGAAGCCCTGGTTCCTTTTACTGAAAATGATATCAGAAACCAAGATCTGGGCATTGGCTGGGTCCTTTGCTGCTGGAGTGTCCCTATACCTTAGCCCAGTCAGCCAACATACTAATCATATATACACATAACTATATTTCTATTTTAACCATCTGTAACTATATGAAGCTAAACACAAGTTCATACTGACATCGTCAACTCATCCATTACCACATGGATCATTCTCACCACCCTACCTCACTTATTTATCTGTAACTACCACTCTGATAATGAGACACTTGGCTCCCACCATATGCCATACAATAACTTAATTGTTCTATTCCAGTCCCACATGTACAGCAATGCCTGAACTGTTGATCCGCACCCCTGTGCCTCATTCATTTTTATCCCTCTACGTTATTCTCTTTCATTGCACTCTACACCGTTTATATTGTTTATTATGCTTATTTATACTTATTTTCTGTTTTCCTTCTCTATGACAACACAGACTTTCATTGCTGAGTCCCCAGCACCTTAAAACTGCCTTACACAAAGTGCTCAATAAATATGAGTGGAATAAATGAATTAAAAATCATTATGCTTATTACATTGATTAAGCAGATCTCAGGAGGGCCTTTCCTAATCAGCATTATTACATTCAACTTTGAGATACTGTATCTATTTCAATCAAAATATAATCATAGCATATAATTTAGACTTTTCATCAATTCAACTGAGTTATCTCCCAATTGCTACAATTATTATTTTTTTTTTTTTTTGAGACAGAGTCTCACTCTGTTGCCTGGGCTAGAGTGCCGCGGCATCAGCCTAGCTCACAGCAACCTCAAACTCCTGGGCGCAAGCGATTCTCCTGCCTCAGCCTCCCAAGTAGCTGGGACTACAGGCGTACACCACCACGCCTGACTAATTTTTTCTATTTTTAGTAGAGACCATGTCTCCCTCTTGCTCAGGCTAGTCTCAAACTCCTGACCTCAAGTCCCACCTTGGCCTCCCGGAGTGCTAGGATTACAGGTGTAAGCCACTGCACCCAGGCAACTGCTACAATTATGACCACCTAACTAAAACAGTGAACCCTGACAAACTATCACTCATAGCTCCTACTTTTCCCTTTAAGGCCTGACTCTAACCAACACCTCCTCATTCCCATCTTCTGCCAACTTAAACCTACCGGGCACCGCTTAACCTATTTTAAATTTTCTAGATATTTTCAATTCTGTGTGTTCCAGTTATCTATTGATAAACTTTTTGTCATATTTGGTGGAAAATGAACATAATTACTATCATAAGTTCAAATAATCACAGAGTCAATGAGAAATTACATAAAAATCAAACTGGTGATTTTAATCTCCCAAAAGAACTATGAAAGCATGTAAAATAATTTTTGGAAAAAGTACACAAAGTTGCTCTCTTTTCCTGAGTGTGGAAGCCTGAGGTCTAGGAACAAAGACTAACAGAAAACATATGGAAAAGATCAGTAACACGATGGAATCTTGCCTCAAATGTGGTCTGCCACGTTTTACATACCAATGTCTCAAATAATAGACTAGATTTTTACAATACTGTCAAAGCATCCCTTGAAACACTGTATACTTTCCTTAAATGTGAAGTAAAATGTATACTGTATACTTTCCTTAAATGTGAAGCAAAATAAATCCTATGAATTCTTTGTAAAAACTTAATGGAAAACAGTTTTAAAGAAACAAACACAAATCCAGGATTCACTTTGCGTTATTCATTTGCACAAGCTTAAAAGAATCCCCGCAAAATGAACTCAAAGTCCACTGCCAAGAGACACAAGTCAACTGTTTAAAATATGAAAACATTAGAATAAAAATTTTACCATTTAAAGTAGTTAACTGTTACTCTTCAGGAGAGAGAGCTCAGTGAAATGAAGGAATTTTCTAAGTCTGCAAAATAAAGGCGATAGTTACTCGGCAACAGAAGGTTTTCATTGTCAATATTATAAAATTAATACTAAATACATTCTTATGTAACATTCAAAACAGACAAATTGGAGATATACTTTCTGAGTGCAAGGCACTGACTTCCAGAACTAAGAGATTAATTTTTATTTCAAAGGTTATCAGAAGTGGGTATATTTGGGAGCAAGGTGAAAAAGGAGATAGCTGATGGAAAAGAAGGTACAAGTCTTCGTATGGAAAAATCACATCTTTAATCTGTGTAACCCATGACAATCTACTGCATTTAAAAAATAAACTAAATGTGAAATGCTATATGTTTCTAATCTTGATTCTTTGTTTTAACAGAGGGAAGCACTGATGTGAATGTAAGTGTTGAACAGCTGAGAGACTCAAGAAATTTTGAGTTCCACCTTAAATTGCTGAGACACTAGGCTCCCTCTCACAGTGGACTTTAATTTGAAGGATTCTTTGGCATGAAAATGAAAATAAAAACAGTAATCAGTACATTCTGTTTCATTTAGTTCTGTTTGTCTTTCATATTAGAGGAAATTCTTGCCACACCCCAAACCAAAATTAAGGGGAAAAGAAAGAAGTAAACCACACAAAGCTGACGAAGAACACAAGCATCTTAATTTGAATCCACAAAGTTTTGTATAATGAGAAGAAATACATAATTTTAATCCAACCCAAGTGTTTTCCAAGCAGACTGTATTTGCTTAAATTGCTACAGTAATTCAAGGGACAGCCCTGTCTGGACACAGAGGTACTGTGGATTTTTAAGAGACTCAGTTAAAGAATTTAGGAATTTCTGATTCATTTAGAAGATTTGCAAATTCATCACCCCCTGAAAACTAAAGCAAATTCAACAGGTATGATGATAAAATAATTTTCAATTTTTTAAAAATGTATTCCTACTGTTAAAATAAAAAAGTATATTGGATTTGTTTAATATTAAAATAGACTGCATCTTTCATAAAAGCACAGTTTTTGGAAGCAAAATCTGGTAAAAGTTACATTAAAATTTTGATTAGGCAAAATGTTCAGGGAAAGAAGTAGTATAGTGAGTCTAATTTTCTGATTTAAGGTTTACCCAATAAATAGTTTTTGTTTAGATTTTTAAAATTGTGAGTGAAAGGAAAGATTCTCAGGTTAAAGGAATCACTCTCTTTCTTGGGTCTCTTTTTTCTCTCAATATTAAATTAAAAACAAAAAAAAAGCTAATGCCTTTGAACCATACATCTGAGCAGTGCTAGTAATTCTGGTTTTAGAGAAGATGGGCATTTGCTCTATCCAGTTTACTGAAGAATCCAGTTAATTGGGTTTCAGTCAATTAAGATTTAAATGTACTATAGCTAAAATTAATTGAGACAGTCATATATTTAACAGTAAAAGAATTTACAAAGTTAAATTTAAAACTGTCTTGGAAAAAACCTGAATCATATACTAATTCTTGGTTTATTATATGCTAGTTTCTATGACATACCAATAAAACAATTACATCCTCAAATAATAAAATGTTATGAGGCTTTTACTTTAAACTCTCTGGACAAAGTAAATATACGTGACTTTTAATAATAATTTCGATTAGAACTTGTCTTGATGAAAGCATGAGTGCTTTTCTCCAAGTAAGAGAAATGTTATGACACAGATACTTTTATTGTTATAATATGAAGAGTTCACATTAATGGATAACTAAAAAGCTGGTGGTAATATGCTTTAAATTTCTTTTTCACATTTGTTATTTTTCTACTAGACAACGTACTAGGAAAGTGATGGAGTATATTGTGATGGAGAAATAAATATTCAATAGGAAAGAGAACAGCCAAGCTATGACTATGTTCATTTAAAGAAATCACCATGGTAAAATAAATGCATAGAAATAATCAACATTAGTAGAGATAAGCATTGCTAACAAGATATAATCTGTAACTTATTAATATAGTCATCCACTTAACAAATCTTAGCATACTTCTAATACTGTGCATTATACTAGGTTCTTTTAAATATTAGAGGTCAGGAAAATGAGATGACTGACAATGAATTATACTATATTGCTGTGAGTTATCCTATAGGGAACGAGGCACAGTTATAGAGTACGAAAAGCAGAAGTAACAAAAATATGCTTAGCAAATGGCTAAGGTTAGTTGGAATAAAAAATTTGGATAAAATGAAATAAGAGATCATTGTAACAGGAAAAATTATCATGGGAAAAAAGCAAGAGGAATAGAAAAAATAATGGACATATGGATGGAAATGGGATGGATTTCAGACCAGAAAATGGCACTTAGTCAAAAGGGAGTGGGAGAAAATTGCACCATAGGGCTGGGAATGTGAAAGGAGGAGGGCAAGGATGTTTAAGATAAATTCAGGTTTAGAAGAGAAATTGCTCTTCAAGGAAAGCCTTTCTTCGTAGGTGCCCACGAAGAACAAAAATAGACAACTTTAAGAATCTCTTTATTTTCGGAGGCCCCAACCACGATGTATTGATTCTAAGCCAAAGATGTGCAATTAAGTATAGTTTCAAAGGTATCATCCAGGCCGCCTCCTTTTTTCCCAACAATTTCTCTTGTTGAACAGACTCTAATTCTCAAATGTAAGGTTGCTGACGATTGCCAGGGTTATTAACACAAGTATAAAATTTAAGCTGAAGGGGTCTCAATAGGGGAAAGGAATTCCTCTAAAACTGATTTATGTGATTAACTGTACACCTCAGTAAATTCACTGAAAATCATTTAATTGTACATTTAAAATGGAGTAAACGCATGATATGCAAAGTACACTTCAATAAACGAAAAAAAAAACTCAAGCTGAGTTTTCATGAACAATGCTGTTTTCAAAATTCAATGGTGCAATACTCAGCTTCAGATTCTTGTGTGGCCTGGGGCTCAGCATATCTGCACATCTCTGCCTCTGCTTCCACAATTCTGGCTCTGTGTCCACTTGTATCTTTTGGGAAAATAGCAACTTTAGAACCCAATTGCAATGGCTATAGTGAGACTGAAATGAAGTATGACAAGTGCTTTAAAAAGTTAATATGCTATACCATAATGAGTACGATAAAATAATATAAAACAATATAGGATGTTCTATACCTGTTCTTGTTAATCTCCCAAAGTCTAGGTCAAATGATGTCTACAAAAGACTTCCCTGTCTCTGCCAAGCCAGGTTTAGCCACTGGGCCCACAGCACTACTTGTCTCTGCTATAAACCATGTTATCCTTTGCCTGAGGTTAGGGTTCACTTTGTTGTGACACTCTCCTTCACTAAACCATTTGCTCTTTACAGAGGGAGCCATGTCTTCCTTTTCTCTTCATTTCTGTATTTCCTAGCAACTTAGCACAGTGCCTTACCCCTAGAAATAAGGGGTAAGACAATAAACTGAAGTAGCCAAATCAAACTAACTACTAATATTTGTAAAGTGCTTTACTGAGCACATTCACATAAGCAGAGTGGTGTAGTACAGCAGGTGAATGAGCATCCCCAGGCATACCCACTAGGAGCTTCCAGGTAAGCAAGGAGAGCTGGCTTGCTCTGAACACTGCCTTGTAAGACGAGATCGTAACTCCTTTGCTCCACCTCCTCCCAAGACTTTCCCCTACTTCACTCTTGAATCCAGTGTGAAGATCACAGCTCCAAAAGTTAATTTGTTAAATTTGGCATTAATTCCCAGAGTGTCAATTCCTTGGGTCAAAATTTAGACCCTTAAGATTCTGGATTTAACAGCCTCATTTTGTTCTTTTAACAGTTAACCACCATTTTCTAAACACTTCACTCTCTGTTGCTTGTATGTTTTTGTTCATCTCTTCTATCTAGAAATCTTCCCTATCTCTCTATGAGAACCCTACCAATCCTTCAAAGTCTAGGTAAAATGCCATGACCTCCATGAATTACATGAAAAAGAAAGAACAATGGATGTAATATATTTAGACTTGCAAGAAGAAATGTCATAATGTAATCCTAGCACTTTGGGAGGCTGAGACATGAGGATTGCTTGAGCCCAGGAGTTCGAGATCAGCCTGAGCAAGAGTGAGACCCCATTTCTACTAAAAATAGGAAAAATTAGCTGAGTGTAGTAGTGCACACCTGTGATACCAGCTAGTCAGGAGGCTGAGGCAAGAGGATAGCTTGAGCCCAGGAGTTTGAGTTTGTTGTGAGCTATGATCATGCCGCTGTACTCTAGTCAGGGTAACAGAGCAAGACTCTGTCTCAAAAAAAATTAAAAAAAAGAAATGTCATGAGTTTCAAAATCATATATTGTTAAAAGAAAAAAAAGACCAAACCATTGCTATTATGGCATTTTCTTGTAGGTAGGGCTAAATATAAGAACATATATTGGAATAAATGATCACTTGATCCTATTTTCTTAATTTAAAAAAAGGAACAAGGTCAACACCTAAAAACAATAATGGGGAATGAAGTTTTAGAGGCTGGAGAGAGGAAAAGAGGATGGTGTAAGGAAATGCATCTATGTAGCACTTGAGGTTAGCAGTCACGAACTGAGAGCAAGACCAGTCGTCATGGTCCTATTTTTTTCTAGTTATATTCAGCTGAGTGTCAGGCTGTGAGTAGGTGGAGAATGGGAGTAACCAGGCTTGCACTTTGCTAGACATAAGGAGCCACAAAGTTTAGGGCATATGCAAAGGAGTAATGATAGTGATGAACTACAGGGTCTAAGCTGGTAAGGGAACTGATCATATTGGGAGGTATGGATGAGGGGCAATGAAAAACAGTAGAATCAATATATTTTAGGTTTCACTGAAATTGAAGAATTATTGAAGCTGGAGTTACCACATGGAGATAGCGGTCAAAGTGTGGGATGCTCAGAAAGGAGAGTATGAGAGGTTGCAGTAGCGGTAATGACAAGGCCCAGGATGTGGGTGCATGGAAGCAAATGGTGAGGAAGAATGGAGGACAGTATCAGTGAAGGAAAAGAGATCAACGGTCTCTGACTCTACTTGAATAACTACTTCAAATCCCCAACATATACAATATTTACATTCTCCATATTGTTAATTTTTGACAAGAAAAGATACAAGAAACTGAGATGTATCTCAACCTTTCTCAAAGGGGGTTCTCTCAGAAAAAACAATTTAAGTAACTATTTTCTCAATTATACCAATGATGAAAAATAGCTAGTACCATTCTAGGTGAATAGGAGATAAGTCATTTCATTACATACTATGATGTGTAAGGACAACCATTTTCTCATCAAACCCTGGATGAGAAATGCCAAGAGAAAAGGTCTCAGAATAAAAGAGGTATGATTTTAACTTTTTCCTAAATAATATACTCATTCCATCAGATAGCAGTTTTAGATTTGCAAAGTACTTTTACATGCATATCTCATATGATCCTAATAATTACCAGATGAGCTAAGCAGGCAAGATATAAGATATAAGGCAAGCTCCAAGATAAGCAGGTGAGATAAGCAGCCAAGGTATAATTCAGCTATAATTGTAATTTTTGTTTTATTGATGAGGCAAGCGGGAGATATGTTAAGTGACAGGTCTGAAATGCAGGTTTTCAGGCTCCTCACCCAGTGTACAATCCACCCTACCCTATAACTTCAAGTTTCAGCACAAACAAGTGTTAATTGTCTGTGAAGCCTTTCCCCTTATAATCCTACCCCATATAACATCCTTCTGCTGCATTGTATTGTATGTCTCTCTGATCCTCGACTAGACTTTAAACTCTTAGGAGACAGGGTCAGTGTGTTTTTAATATTTGTATATCTAGAACTCAAAAATATTAATGGAAAAAAAGGCCGGGCGCGGTGGCTCACGCCTGTAATCCTAGCACTCTGGGAGGCCGAGGCGGGTGGATAGCTCAAGGTCAGGAGTTCAGGACCAGCCTGAGCAAGAGTGAGACCCCGTCTCTGCTATAAATAGAAAGAAATTAATTGGACAACTAAAAATATATGTAAAAAATTAGCCGGGCATGGTGGCACATGCCTGTAGTCCCAGCTACTCGGGAGGCTGAGGCAGGAGGATTGCCTAAGCCCCGGAGTTTGAGGTTGCTGTGAGCTAGGCTGATGCCACGGCACTCT
>CAUYRT010097606.1:0-10197 GCA_963574885.1 Lepilemur ruficaudatus
TTTTTCTTAGGACCAATTCAGCAAAAACTCCCTGGCTGACTTCTGTAAAAGTGAATGATAGGCTCATGCCTGTAATCCCAGCACTCTGGGAGGCTGAGGCAGGAGGATTGTTTAAGCTCAGGAGTTCGAGATCAGCCTGAACAAGAGTGAGACCCCGTCTCTACTATAAATAGAAAGAAAATAGCCAAAACAACTAAAAACAGAAAAAAAAATAGCCAGACATGGTGGCGAGTGCCTGTAGTCCCAGCTATTTGGGAGGCTGAGGCAGAAGGATCGCTTGAGCCCAGGAGTTTGAGGTTGCTGTGACCTAGGCTGACACCACGGCACTCTAGCCCAGGCAACAGAGTGAGACTCTGCCTCAAAAAAAAAAAAAAAAAAAAAAGTGGATGATAGATTGAGACCAGAGTATAACTGCTCAGACACCAGCAAGCTGGGGAAAGCCTTGGCTAGAGTCTTCTCGCTCTCCTCACACCTTTTCTATAAACAGGATGGATGGACCGTCTTCCATCCCCCTGGGTGGAGGCATGGAGGTAAACAGAGGCACCATTTCTGGCGGCCGTGTGCGTCACGGGCCCTTCTCCCGGGGAAGTTCCACCTTTGTGCTCACGCAGCTCAAGAGGGGTCTCCCTGCACGTCTAGGGACCACAGAGATCTCTTGGAGGAGCTGGGAAGACACCTTGGGGTACATCCAGGTGAGGCACCAGTGGTCTGGATTTGGCTTGGATAACTCTGGGTTGGCGTTTTCTTCCCTGGAGATGTTTTTCCCTTTTCTTCCCCCCAGGACTCTGAACCAGGGGAGACCCAAGAAGCAGCAGGAAGAAGACACCAGACACCAAGGCTGTGGGCATGACACTGAGGGAAATGAGGCTTCCAGTTCCTTCAACCAGCTTGGACGCTACAAGCCAGACCCTCTGGCCAGCCTCGTTTCTCTGTGGTTCCCTCACCGGGCTGCAGCCGTGGTGAGGGAGCAAGCAGCCCCTCTGCGCCTGTCCTGGGCCGGGACCTGGAAAACATCAGGCCGCGGCAGACCATACGTAATCAGCCAGCCCTGTGCTGAGGACGGTTTTCCACTTACCTCGCCCCAGGTTTCCAGGGCCTGTGTCTGTCTGTGTTTATGTCTCGGCCCTGGGAGTGAAGTCTCCTTCCTGGGGAGGCCTCCCCTTGGGGGTCTGGACCTGTGCTCACCTGCTCCCCACCAGAGGAGGAAGTGAGGAGGGAGTGGGTGGCCGCATTCAGACTGTTTTCAGAACATTCTGATCTTTTCCAGAAGGCAGCCAAGATCTGTCCCCGGGCCAGAGCAGTGCTGGGTTGGGGATCACGCTATGTTCCCAGTGGACAATTCCCTCGTGGTGTGATTTGAGGAGCGAAAATGCCCCAGGCCCAGACACATCTGCCCTTCCCTTGTGTTGGTCAGAATTCTACCCCGGTGTGGGGTATGGATCAGATAAGAAAGTGACAATAATAATCCTGCCCACATTTCTTGTCTGAACTGTGCTTTCCAGGTTTCATTAGCTCGTTTAATCTCAGCGTCAGCTCCGCAGTAGGTGGGCCAGGAATCATTTCCACGGTTTCAAAGACGGGGACATCGGGAGGGTGAACAAGAGGACACGAGTGCTGCCTGGGGGCCACGTGGCCTGGTGACCTGGTGACCTGGTGTCTGTCCTCTCTCTGTCACCATCGCTGTTGGAGCAAACAAATGACTTCTCTGAGCTCAGTGTCCTGGATGGAACATGAATCTGTCATTTTAAAAATTCTTTTCATCTAACTATGACATCTGTCAGTTAAAGGCAGATCTCTGTGTACGGATATGGAAGAGTCTCCCCGATAAAGTGTCAGCCACGGACAGAAACATGTGGAAGGTGGAATAATCTGCTGCTAATTGAGTTTTTTCCTTAAGGCTCTATGACCACACATATTTGATTGCATTTGTGCCCTCTCCGCGGCTGAGAAGATTGCAGAACGTGTTGTCGGTGGGGTGGGGGGAGGAGATGGGGTGCAGAAGGGGAGTCGGGGTGGTGGGACCTCAGCATTTCTTTGTGTATTTTTTGTACCTCTCAATTTTGTACCATGTACTTACATTCAGTATTATAAAATTAAACAAAATTTTAAAATAAAAACGTAATTTAAGAGTATATTGGTGGTCTTAAGGTTCTCTTTTGGACCCAATGAGATGATGTAAACAATAGGAGATTATTATCTGAGGTATCTGAAAAACCATTATCAACCATTAGATTGGATGACATTGTGTACTGGCAAAATTATGGGCTTGGGAACTAAATAGGCATAAGTTAAAATTTGGCCTCTAGTTTTCTCATCTAAAACATTGGCTTGAGGGGAGGGGATAAGAGCTATCATGAGTTATGAGCAATAAAATGAAAACATATGAAACACCAGGCACAAAGTAGGGCATGCCCCTCCTGCTTCCCGTGACCTTGTGCTACCACCAGGGGAAATGAAAAATCACTCTGTTTCAGGTAAGTTTTGACCCCACGGAAGGCCCCTGGAGCAGCACTACCCAATGGAAATGTAATGTGAGCCACATATGTAATTTTTAGTTTTCTAGTAGGCACATTAAAAAAAAGTAAAAAGAAGGCAGGAGTGGTGGCTCACTCCTGTAACCCCAGCATTTTGGGAGACCGAGGTGGGAGGATTGCTTGAGGCCAGAAGTTGGAGACCAGCCTGGGCAACATAGTGAGACCCTGTCTCTATAAAAATGAATAAGTTAGCCAGAAATGGTGCATGCTTGTAGTCCCAGCTAATCAGTGAGGCTGAGGCAGGAGGATCGCTTGAGCCCAGGAGTTCAAGGTTGCAGTGAGCTATGATCGTGCCATTGCACTCCAGCCTGGGTGATAGAGTGAGACCTTGTCTCAAAAAAAAAAAAAAAAAAAATTAAATTAATTTTAAAAAGTAAAAGGAAACTGGTAAAATTAATTTTAACAATACATTTTACTTAACCCAATGTATTTTAAATAGTATTTTATCATGTAGTTAATATAAAAATTATTCCTGAGAGATCTTATATTCATTTTCGTACTGCATCTTTGAAATCTGTCTTGGTTTTACACTTGCAACACTTCTCATTTCAGACTCTCCCTGTTTCAGGTGATCAAAAGCCACGTGGGGCCAGAGCTGCCTTGCTGTAGAGCAGCGAGAGGGTGTGGCTCCTTGCCAGGGGTGACGCAGTGAAGACTCCAGGACACAGGGGCTTGGCGCTAGGGCTTGAAGAAGGAAGGGGATGGAACTGAAAACTGTGGTTTCGCCTAGTCTAGACTGTGATTAGGTAACAAAAGCACAGAACATCCTAGAGCAAATAAACAGGGGGCTGTACCCCCTGTGAAGCTATCCTCCCTCACGCCTTGAAGGTCAAGTGCTCTCCTTGCCGAGGTGAAGTGCAAAGGGACCTGGGTGGGAGGTCACAGAGAGAGAGAGCTTGACACTGGTCCACACCTCCCGCCCTGCCCCCTCCTGGAGGCTCCTCTTCCAGCCCTAGAGCTCCTTGAACTCTGGCTAATGTCCCCACTTGGGTCTCCCGCTGCCTTCCTCCCTGCTCTTGCTCCTCCTCCTCTCCTGTTCTCTTTTTCAGTTGCTTGAGTCAGAAACTTGGGAACAAAACTTCCTGCTCACTTCCAAATCACCACCAAACCTTGTCAATTCTATCTCCTAAACATCTGTGGAGTGTCAAGAGCTATTTCTCACCCGGACTGCCGTGACACTGTCCCTCTGTGCTGTATCTGCTCGGGCCCACGCCCCGTCTGTTCTCCGTCCTGCAGGCAGCATGGCTTTATCAGGCTTGAAGTCTACCCGGTAACCTTCTTGCCTAGAACACTCCCACCTGTCACCACTGCCCCCGGATAAAGCCCACAGTCCGTGTGTGCCCCATCTGCATCTGATGGGCAGTTGTATAGTGTCCCTACCCCCAAGTTCATGTCTACCCAGAACCTCCGGATATGATCTCATTTGGCAATTAGGTCTGTGCAGATATAATTAGTTAAGGACCAAGATGAGGGTAGGTGGCCTCTAAATTGACCAACTGGTGTCCTTATAAGAAGAGAAGACACACAGGAAAGGCCATGTGAAGATAGAGGCAGAGAGGGGATGGAGGGATGGAGCTACGGGTCAAGGGACAGCCAGGATGGCTGGGAGTCCCCCAAATCTGGAAGAAGCAAGGAATCTTTGGAGGGAGTATGGCCCTGCCCACACCATGATTTTGTGTCTCCCCAGAACGGTGAGAGAATAAATTTCTGTTGTTTCAATCCACCTAGTTTTGGTGATTTTTTATGGCTTCCCTGGGACACTAAGACACCGTTTTGGTTTTAGCTGTAATGACCTACCTAGACTAGACTGGGAGCTCTGGGAAGACAGGGCCATCTTGGGGACACTGGCACATCCTCCCGTGCTCAGACAGTGCCTGGCCCGTGGCGAAGCCTGGGCAGGCACTTGCGGAGTGACCGACTGCCGGCTCCCCTGCAGGGCAGTATTCTGTGTGGGTTTTATTTCAAGTAATCCTTACAAGCTCCTCATACATCAGATATTATTATTATTAATTTTCTATTTAAGATATGTAAACCAAGGCCAAGGGCCCCCAGGGCTGACCTGAAGGATAAATTAAGTCTATTTATCTAATAGTCTATTTGTCTATTTCCAAACAGGGGTTTGCAAACTTATTTTGGTCTCCACACAGCCTGGCTGTCAAAGCTGGATTTTTCACTTGTCCGGACAAGGTTCAAAAGTCAGACTTTGCTGAGGGACATGCTGGTGACATCAAGTAGGAAACAATGGTGGTTGTCACTGGGGCAGAGTGGTGCTGAGGAAGGAGCTCCACCCTGGGAGCCCAAAATCCAAGTGGCCGGCAGGACGGGCCAGGACAGGCCAGCAACTGTCACACGTCATTCTTTGATGGCTCCAGGGAAACTGAACATCTTAGTCCAGGCTTCCCTGCGAGGCAGCCCTGTGACCTGGAGCAAGTCTTTTTATTCTTTACCGGTGGTCCGAGCTTCCTCACTGTCCCTGGAGCAACTGACACTGAGTTTCCAGGGCAGGTCCACATCTGGGTGTTTAAAAATCCCCAGGAGAGTCTAGTGCTCACAACAGTTGAGAATCAATGAAAGGGGGGACCTGGAGGCCTCGGGTGATGAGATGGGAAGGGACCCCCAGGGGGGTAGCAGGGACGACAGGGAAGGATGCAGAAGACACAGGCAAACTTGGCCCAGTTGTAATTATGCCCCGGGTGGGGATATCATGGTTTCTGGAAGAAGAGAACATTCCCAGAGACTTGCATGGGCCTCTGTGACCTGCCATGCCTCCCAAGCCCACTTTCTTCCTCCTGCTCCTCAACTGCACCCAGCCCTCGCCTGGGCCCCCATGTGAGGCCTGGGCAGCTCTCACCTCCTGCTGGAGCTCCCTGTGCAAGGCCCTGCTGAGCTCCCTGCAGGCTGAGCCCCTCCTGCAGGAGTGGTATCGGTTCATGTGACACTTTATCCTCAGTGCCACCCACACTCTAATTGTCCCATCCAAGCGCATCTATCTCTTGTATGTATTTTTTGCCCCAGAGAGCTGGGCCAGAGTCCTATAGTGCAAAGAGCATGGGCTTTTGAGCAAATGATTAATCAAAGCCTTGATGTCCTCATCTATAAAATGGGAATCACAGTATCTCCCTATGAGGGTTGTTGTGAAGATAACATGAAGCAATGGGTATAATGCCCTTGGCATACAGTAGGCCATCGATGGATGTATGTTGATTAACCGAGCCATTGGATAATCATTGCCGCAATTGCAACCAGCACCAGGGAGTGCTTTACCTGTCTTTTCATACAGTGAGCCTGTGAGTTATTAGTCCTGCTTTGCAGATATGAAAAATGAGTTTCAGTTAAATCAGGAAGGACTCGAGGTGTACATTCCTCAAGTGGCCCGGGTCTTCTCCCCCCAGAGCCTCCTCTCTGTCGTCTCTGCTCTGTTGCTCCTTGGATGGACATGGCAGGTGTAGGGACAACAGTCGCTGTGTGGGCTCTGCTGTGGGGCTGAGAGCACAGCCTGTGGCTCAGCAGCCTCCTTTCTGGGTCTTCCAACAGAAACGGGGGAGCTTGGCTGGGGCACCCAGCTGCAGGGGAGATGGGGAAGGGCCCTGCCATGTCTGGCTGCAAACGTTGGTCGTTTGCAACGGTGCTGGGCCAGCTCATGTTTTGATGTTTTCTACTGTGTTATTGGATGTGCACGCTCCTGTTTATGTCATGGGGTAGGGCACACACTGTCTTCCCTTCCCTCTCGGTCCTATCCATGCCTGACGTCAGAGCTGCCAGTGTGACCTGGAACATCACGTTTTTTTTTTTTTGTAACAGCGCAGCTCTCTTAATAACGGGAGGGGTGGAGAGGAGGAGAGGGAGGACGGAGCAGGGAGGAGGAGCAGAATGATGGTGTTCGGAACTTTCTAGAATGAGGGCACAGGAACTGCTTGTGCTTGTCTTGGGGCTGGCCTAAGGCCACAGTGATGACAGGCGCCTGTAGCATCCAACTCTGAGTCAGCAGAGGTCTCTGTGGGGCCCTTCCCTGCAGTTGCAGAGCTGTGGTCTCCAGGCTGGGGTCTGGCTTCCTGAGCCAGCGGCAGGAAGCTGAGAAATTTAGGGACATTTTTTCAGGATTTACTGAACTCCCTAGATTTTAGTCGCAGAAATGATCTCACGTGGGATTTTTTTTTCCTTTAAATTTTATTTAGAATATAAAGATTGCTCTGCCTTCCCAACAACCCGGACCCCACCCTCCTTTCTCCTCCCCATGTGATGCCTTTCTTCTGTCTTCTTGTCTTACGCCTCAGGAAATAGGTCAAAAGTAGGGGAATTAGGTCAGAGACAAAGGGCGGAGGCGTTAGCTAGAGAGGAGATGGAGAAGGGTGAGCTTTCCCAGCGACCTTCACGGCAGGAATGACTACGTCTGGCCTCTCCTCTCCCTCTGCTGAGAGGGCGCGGGGACAGATGCGGGGCCAGGCTCTGCTGCAGTCTGAGAGACGGCCCTTTGTCCCTGGGAGAGCTGCACTGAAGCAGAGGGAGGGCGGATCCCGTGGGTTCAGGTGTAATCCGTGTGCGTCGCAGGGCACTTTCATTTTGGGTGAGTCGCAGCCTGGGTGGGGCTGGGGCGGCGGGCAGCCAGGGCTTGCTTCCTTGCCGAGGAACGTGCTTGCTCCAGGTTGACAGGCCTTCCCAGCAATGGCAGGCAATGAGTCAATGACAGAGGACTTTTTAGGAATATAAACAATCCCCCCTTTACACAAACACTCAAGCAAACCAAAGCTGGGCTTCTAATTGTCTCCTTGGCCTGGACCCAAGGCAGATGTTTGGCCTTACTCCTTCCTTGGATTAATCTGGAATGACACCCCCTGTAGCCCCTCTTACCACCCAGCGCATACTCTAGAATCTAGAGACTTGACACTATTGATATTCGCGGTTGCACAATCCTTTGTTGCGGAGGGTGGTTCTGGGTGTTGTAGGATGTGTAGCAGCGTCCCCGTCCCCGGCCTCTATCCACTAGATGCCAGCAGTAGCCGTCAAGCCGAGTTGTGACAACCAAACGCATCTGCAGACTTTGCCAAATGTCCGCAGGGGGGTCAAATTGCCCCCAGCTGAGAACCACTGGTGTACCGTATAGATATTTAAATGCTTTAATATCATATATCAGAGATTCAAAGTTCACACGAGTGGCCTGATTTTGATTAAAGATCAAATTCAGGGTGAGGAAATGGCAACAGAGTCCCGTGCATGGTGTGCGGAATGGGGCATGATGAGACCAGTCTTGCTGGAAACTTGTTCTGTGGCCTCGGGCAGGCCATTGTCCTTCTTGAACCTTATAGGTTTTGCTGCCCCCGAATACAGCAAAATAAGAGTCTTCTCAGCGTGCAGCTGTGCTCTGAAGAAAAGAGCGATGCAAAGGCAGTCGGAGCTGGGAGGTCTCTGCAGAAAATTTGCGTTGTAGGGAGGCTGGTATGATGATTTTGCTGTTCTTTTACTGGAAGTTTCATTAAACTGCATTGATGGCCTGTTAATTTACAGAGACTTGACAGCCAGAACTCCACAGAAAAACCTGGTTTCAAATATTCTGTTCCGTTGTTCCCATACGCCTTGGGAATGGCCCAGGAATCCCTAAATGGCATTTCTCAGTTTGTCTCTCACCTGCTGGGACAACACAAGCAGCCTTTGCTGGAACTCAAGGGAGAGTCGCTCTGGCAACCTTGGCTGACGTGCGCTCAGCAGTGAGCCCGGCCATGGCCAGGCTGCCGCCTCTGCCCAGGAGCTTGCAGAAGGATCACGAATGGGCGAGAGGTACATCCCAAGACCCAGAGCAGGCCCTGCTCACTGTAGACATTCCTGAATTGTAGACATTTTTGCATTAAATGAATCAGGAGTTAAAAAAAAAAATCACTTTACTATGAGCCAAGAGCTCTGGTCCCAACGTTTCCACTGCCCCTGTTTGGGGCTTGCTTTCCTTACGTGCAACATGGGAGAGCTGGGCTAGATGATTCTAGGTCTACTTCCAACTTTGACATTCTTTAGTTCTTGCTATAGTTTGGATATTTGACCCCCTCCAGATCTCGTAGAGAAATTGGGCCTGGTGGGAGGCGTTTGGGTCATGAATGGCTTGCTGTCATCTCACTCTATTGTTCCTATGAGGGCTGGTTATTTAAAACAGCTGGCACCTCTCTCCCCTTTCTCTTGCCACTTCTCTCTCTTTCTCGCCTCCTCTCTCGCCATGTGACCTCTCCATGCTGGCTGCTTGTCATCTTCCACCATGAGTGGAAGATCCCTGAAGCCCTCACCAAAGCAGATGCTGGTGCTGTGCTTCTTGTACAGCCTGCAGAGTTGTGAGCCAAATAAACTTCTTTTCTTTATAAATTACCCAGCCTCAGGTATTCCTTTATAGCAACACAAACAGACTAAGACAGCTCTTGCTAACATCCATGATTCTTAAACAGCTTTCAACAACGTTTACTGTGGGCACACAGAAAGCAACGGAGGCAGATGGTGTCCTCACAAGCTCACAGTCTCGGTGTGTAAACCATTGCTCATCTGGGGCCAGACTCCAGGGGTCTGAATTCCTTTGAGCTGTGTTTGTAAAATGGCATAAACATAGTACTAGTCATAGAATGAGCGATGTTCTTATATCCATGCCTGGCCCATGATGAAATCTCAGTACACATTAGCTATTAGTGTCGTTACGAGTCAGTGTGATCAGCACCATGGTAAAGCTATAAACAACATGCTGGGGAGGCCTGAGGATGAATGCCACCCAAGGCAATCCAGGAAGACTTGACCATTGCACGTCTGTGGAAAGACTCAGAAACCGGGAACATCCAAGTAGGTCCAGTTGCCCAGCAGCCCACGTGGTCACTCCCAAGTCAGTGGGCTGTCTTGCAGAAGTGGGGAGCCTGAGTCCCCACTGTTTCCTCTCCAGTGTAGCCCCAGGCTTAGGCTCTGCTGAGGTCACTCCAAACTGGGAACAGCTGCTTTCAGGGGAAGGGCAGCTGTTGTTGAAATGATAGAATTTCCTAGCATTTTAATTGTTTAGGGGGAACAAATGGCCAGTGACTCAGAGAAATAATACCAGCTATTGGTGTTTATAAAGACCTGGAATTTCTGTACTAGTTTTGTGAATACAAAGTCATTAAAGCATGATTGTCATTAAAACACCCTAGCATAGCTAAAAAAAAAAATCAAATCTGGGGAAGTGACTGAGCTGCCCCTGGTGGCTGTGCTCAGTGGTACCCAAGAGGTGCACAGGGACGTGTCAGTCCCAGAAAAGGGGAATGGGTGCCCCGAAGTGGTTATTAATGAATCTTAAATTTCCCTTGGCTTTTGGCTTTATTTTGGCTCCTCTGGCAGTCACATCAAATGTACCTATCAAATGCCAAGACAATTCAATTGGGAAAGTTGTCTTGTCTTTTCAACAAATGGTGCTGGGACAACTGGATATCACAGGTGAAAGAATGGAGTTAGATCTTTCTTCACAAAAACTAACAAAACTGGCCGGGCGCGGTGGCTCATGTCTGTAATCCTAGCACTCTGGGAGGCGATCGCTCAAGGTCAGGAGTTCAAGACCAGCCTGAGCAAGAGCGAGACCCCGTCTCTACTATAAATAGAAACAAATTAATTGGACAACTAAAAATATATGTAAAAAATGAGCCGGGCATGGTGGCACATGCCCGTAGTCCCAGCT
>CAUYRT010097607.1:0-14340 GCA_963574885.1 Lepilemur ruficaudatus
ATTCTGAAGCAAACGATCCTCCCTGTAAGAAACCGATGAAGGAAATACTAGCTTTACCTCAGGAATCTTATTTGTGCAAGAAAAGTAGAAGGGCTTTTCTTTAATATTCTTCTAAAAAGATGATTTCCTTTATCGAGTCGACGAGTGTGCAACTCATTGGCCCACTTTTGACATGATGAGGATAATAGGTAGGTTTAGGTTGGTATCAAAATTAAAGTCTAAAATCTGCATCTAAATTATGAGCTGCATGCTTGTGAGAAATTTCCTAACTGGGACTGCTTCCAAAAGCACTTCACTGTAACTTCATGGAATTTTCTCAACTGTTTTATTTGTTCCTTCTCCACACCTCTTCCTTGGTGCAGAGAGGCACATCTGTCTGTTTTCTGCCTTATCAAGCATGCATCTACATCTGTGAGGAAAACTCCACTTCCTTGGCTAAAAACCTGTATCTGATTGTGGTAATAAAGCTCTACTTCCTCAGTTCAAAACATACATCAGACAAGACCAATTACTCCAAATGACTCATAGTAACAGGCAAAGCAATAGTCGTCTTTTCAAAGCCTTTGAACTTCTACTGCTTCAAAGGTGTACTAAAATGTGGTTATGAGGCGATTGTCTAAAATTGCCAAATTACCAGTTTCCAAGCTGGAACATTTGTTATTTTGCGTAACTAGACAAAGGAAATCAGTGACATTACCTACCAGGAAGAAAAGAGACTAAAAAAGAAAAGAAAACAAAACAAAACAAAAAAACTCCAACAACAACAAAACACACACACACACACACCCATACAAAACCAGGATAGACAAAAAAAGGCACTATGACATGGGTGAGGCTGGTGGCACGATGCCACCTCAGCAAAGGACAGGAAAGGGCTTTAATTAAGTAATGCTATAATTAAGATATTATGATAAACAAGTAGATAATTTTTATTCTTAATCTTGCTCTGAAAAACATAAAAGTATATTATTCTGAGAATTATCAATGCATACATTTTTCCTTTAGAGGAAGCCATTGTCCAGTGGTTCTGCCTGATACTTTGAATTCTGACAAAGAATTTCCTGATGTTCACCTGTGTGCCCAGAGTGTCAACAGTGGAGAATAGTAGTCAAAGCTAATAATTGCCTTCCAGCTGTTTAGGAACTTGTATGTCTTGAATTTGTGGCTGTAACTGTCCCTGTCCTCTTTCCAGGAGTAAATTCAGCAGTGACTTTCTTCAAGGGTAATACTTCCTATATGTTTATCCCATTCCTGCCATATCTTTTCCTTAGCATAAAAGGCTTATTTTATCTCTTACAAACATCTTCAAAATTACTACCTTCTTCATAAAAGCCTTTCCTAAGAACTGTAGGTTATACCAAGAGGGGCAGGAGTGCATCGTGGTTATGGCCGTGTTCTCTAGAGCCAGATGCCTGGTTTCAAATACCGACTCCATCCACATGTCCAGATGAATCATTTTGGGCAACTTACTTAACTTTTCTTTATCTCTGTTTTTGCATTTATGAAATGGTGATAAAATGAGGGTACCACCTCAAAGGGTTGCATTGAACATTCAATACATTAATATTTATAAAACATTTCAAACAGTTCCTGGTACATGGTAAGCATGATATATGTTTTGTAAAATTTTTTTTTTAAGGATGAAGAATGTATATATTTAAATTACTTCTTTAGAGCTTGAATAAATTGGTGGCATAATTTTTTTGTTCAAAAAAGTGAGAAAATCCGACGAGGAAAAATGTTTAAACTGACTGCCTGAGTTTAAGGAGTGGTTGGTAGCCAAAATGAGCAGTTGTTTTCTATCATCTAAACCACACCAAGTCTCTAAAGGTTTCACCTAGCTGAGAGTCCAGAGACCTACACTGAATCAAGTAGACTAAGCTTTGCCTCAAAATATTTTCGCTTATTTTCTTAGATTGCCATCCTTGTTAAAAGAGGAGCAAAAAACTCCCAAGCCTCGAAAACACACGCTTTTCAGCAATAAATGGGTTATTTTAGTGGAGTGTTATGATTCACACTTTGTAAGTACCTAGCAGACAGCCATGGTGCTACTACTGATTCTTAGAAATTTAGATCAAGAGAGGCATTTCAGGTTATTCGGTTCAAGCCTCTCACTTTACAGAAGAAAGAGACTATAAAGAACCAGAAATCAGGTGGGTTTTCCAAAATCACACTCAATTAGCAATGGATTTGGGCCACCGTGGTGGCAAATGTGCCTTTTGGAGTCAGGCAGCAGTTAAGTTCAATTTCCAACTCTTCCACTTCCATACCATTGAGCACATCTCACTCTTAGTTTTCTCATCCTTAAAAAAGATAATGAGATAGTATTTATAGATGGGATAATAATTGTAAAGCAATTAGCACATTGGCTGGCTTATAGCAAACTCTCAATAAATGGTATACCTTCAAAGTCTATTCAACATGATGTGGTTCATAAACGTGCAGTTGGCACCTTAATTTGTTGGGCAAATGGAGACTGAGTCAAACAGTCATACTCATATTTAAATATAGCTCAGATCTTGTAAATAAACCTGTGGAGTCAAGTTTTATCTCGTCCACTTTGTGTTACCCAGATCTTGTACAGGAAATGGAGTGTATTTAATATTGATGACTCTGTATGTGTCATTTAATCGTCTCTATTGATTGGATTTCATCAGAGTGTGGGGCTTGGACAGAGCTTTGATTAGACTGTAAGGATTCTTTGCCGTTTTCTTTTACCCGACACCGTATCAATGTACCTTCTGGTGTGATATCACTTTCACAATCAATATCTGAAAAAAGCTTTGCACACAGGCCTCCAGGAAAAGAGAGAAGGCACTGCCTCCGAGTCTCCTTATACACATAGATTAAACCTCTCCAATTGAAAAAGGTTTATTGCATGTTTTAGAGCAGGAGAGAGCGAGAAAAAAGACCTGAAGGAGTCTCCATAGATTTCTTGTGTAATTTGTGCATCATTTTTTATTTAAAAGTGTCAAATTCTCCCTTTTAATATTGGTTGACATTTGAGAATGGATCATTTTTATCAGTGAAATTTTACAGTTTCAATCTAGTGGTTTTTTTCCTAGATGTAATAATAGTCTATAAATATATTATTTGGGCAAATTGATATCTTAGACAGACTATTCTTGTCCAAATTCATTTTGCATAGATTTTACTGCTGTGAAATGTCCACTGGGCCTCCCTGACTAATCTTCCACTGAGGCAAAGTTTATTTTTCTATTTGCTCAAGTTGCTTCACCAGGAATCCGCAGAGCTCAGGCTCCAGATTTAAATAACACAAACTAAGTGGCATTATGCACAAATGCATCTTTCTATGCTAGTTTCATGAAGTTTGTGGTGGTATCTTAACACTGACTGGGAAAGGGGCTGGAATAAAATGCTTATTTATTTCTCCTCTGAAATATGGGATTTTCTCAGAGGTCAGTTGCTGGTATCTTGTTGGTCAAGGTTGCAGTGAAACTCGTGGAGGTAGATGAGGCAATTTCAGTAATGTCAGACTATTTTAAGTATCAAAACCCTAGGGTTTGGAAATAATATATTCCATTTTGTAAAATGTAAATTCCTAATGAAACAAGTTGCCCAGCATCAAGAGACCTAGTGTTAAATCTTAAAATGGAAGTGCTCTGCCATAAAGTGGCAAGAACAAATGGGCAAAAACCATGAATTCTATTAGTGTTAAATCTTAAAATGGAAGTTTCCTGACATAGAGTGGCAGAAACAAATAGGTAAAAAAAGGAAATCTATTCTTCACTAGCACTTTCTTCCTTTTTAAAAAAATACTTCTCACTTTCTTTAACTTTGTCATCTCCTCCTGCAGGTTTTTATCCTTGATGGTGTTTTTCCTTTTGTCAAATGTTATTATGGAAAAGTGCTTGGCAAACTAAGGACCATGAACCAAATTCTGCTGTCTGTTGTAAAAATAAAGTTTTATTGGAACACAGTGACATCCGTTTGTTTCAGTATCATGTATGGTTGCTTTCCAACTACAATGGTGGAGATGAATAGTTGTAACAGGAACTATGTGTCCAGCAAAGTCTAAATCATTTGCTAACTAAGTCTTTACAGAAAATGTTTGTAGACCGTTTCTTTAGAACACATTTTCATTATGAAAACCCAAGTTTTATGTTGGAGAAGTTGGAGGATAACTCAGATCTTCTGCAAAATACCATCCTATTCTTCTCTGATAATGTTCTGCGTATTTTCTATATCCCATTTCTAAAGTTATAACTGTTTGACTGTTAATCCCATGTACATTTTCATATAATGTTATTAATGCCAGGAGATAACAAGTTTCTGAAGATGTAGGTTTGTACATTTAGTTATTGAAAGTTCCCTGATGACATCATAAGTTAATCTTTTAAAAATATCTCTCCTGATTTTCCCCACTCCCATGAAACGGTTAAAGTGTATGGTTACCTCTGAAGAGGGAAAGCATATATATTTTTACATGCCTGTTTGCTCTTTGAGTTTTGTTTTTTAATATGTGCACAAATATATTTGTTTAAAACATACTTTAATGTTAATATTTTACAGAGTTTATTGCAAATCTGGTCATTATATAAGGTATAGGCTTTTTCTATATTTAACAAGATAGGATATCATATAAAAATAAGTTTGTAAAACAGTCATTTTCACATAAATATTCATTTAAACTTTTCTACATTTAGACTCAATGAACCATAGGCAAGATAATCCTAAGTCCGTTTAACTAAAGCAAAGCTTCTCAAGCATTGTCTTCCCCAAACCATTTGAAAACTTTATAGAAGTAACCATTTATCGAGTATTTAAGGTGTGACATTTTAGTTCTCCCTGACAACTCTGGGAGAATGGTTATGGCAGAGAAGCCCTAGGCTTAGAACTTAGTCAGCTAGGGAGCCACAGGCCGGCAGGTGTGTCTGGGTTTGTAGCTCAAGGCTGTCTCATAGCACCAGGTGCTTCTGACCGAAAGCAGATCTCTGTGGCAAGCTGATATTAAATGCCACCCGGAGACCAGTTTCAGTAGGGATTCTGGGACAGATGAGACCCGCTGTCTCTCAGAACATCAGAACAGCCCTAGCAGCTTTGATTATACCATTGAAAATATAATTAGTAAACTGAATAAAGAGTCATATTTTGTTTGCCTTGTGTGCATCGTTGTGTGAAACATTGGGGAAAAGATGTCCACTGCGATTCACAAGCAGGAAGAGGGACCCAAATGAAAGCATCTGAGCACGGATTACAGAGTGCTCCCTGTCCTATGGCCCAGGCCAAAGTCATCAGTGTGATATTCTTGCTGTAAGTATGAAAGGAGACTCAGTGACTCCCTTCCATGAAAGCTTGTTCATCCAGGGCCCAGAGGGATCCGGGCTAAAAAAAACCCGGGGTCTCATTCTTGCTCTGAGCCTCTGACAGGTGTTGTGCTTGTGGTCAACTTTGTTAAAGCTTTGTTCTGGCAGGTCACTCCCCAGCTCCCCAACTTTCCAAAAACAGGGAATGAAGTTCAGATGCCTACTCCCTCTGGAAAACCCCCTTGACTACATCTTCCACAGCTTTTCTGCCTTCTAAAAGGGGAGGGAAAGTGCCTGACAGTCAAAAGTGCTAAAGTCTGCCCAAAGGCAGAAGTTGTCACTTAGAAGCTGATAGCTACCAGCGGTGGTGGGTTTTTTGTTTTTTTATTTTTAAAGAAATCTGTCTGAATGGGTCATTTCTTTAGGCAGATGAAAAATATTCACTCTTCACAACTACCTACATGATATTGATAAAGGCGGCCTAGGCAGAATTACTTCTTTGCAGGTTATTTTTGTTTGCTTTTAGTCTTTTTACTGGAGAATGTTTTATCTGTGCATTTATGTCAGTCTATGCTGTGAATCAAAGAGATCGTGCAGATTATGGTGTGTGTGTGTATGTGTGCATGCACAGTGCACATCTATGTTCTTGTTGATCAGATCCTTCAGATGATGAGAACCAGAAAGACAGAGGACAGCAGAGAGCATCTGAGAAAGGAAGCTCAGCACAGGAGGGAGGTGGGACATAGGAGAGGGGCTGGGCTGGAGGTGGAGTGAAGGAGGTTTCATGGCAGGTATGATTGAAGATGAAAACCCTAAAAAGCTCTGGTGTTTGGAAGCAGGGTCAGATGCAGGTTATGTGATGACCGAAACTCATGTAATTCGAGTAGCCCTCTTTAAATAAATTTTTAAAAAAATACCCAAATTCAAAATAGAATTAGTACAGAGTCCTGGAAGGGGCCTTAAAAACTTAGGTTTCTTTAGCTTTGTAGTAGATCTTCTACTGCTTCTGGTTGGTTGGATATTTACCATGTAACTTAATTTTCCTGTTAGGACTAAATGCACATGTGGGTCAGGTGAAGAGTACCTAAAAGATCCTGACTGTCAAACATGCTGGGGAGAAGCAAAGCTGAAGTTGTTCCCT
The DNA here is from genome assembly GCA_963574885.1 of Lepilemur ruficaudatus. Lineage (NCBI taxonomy): Eukaryota > Metazoa > Chordata > Mammalia > Primates > Lepilemuridae > Lepilemur > Lepilemur ruficaudatus. Next base: position 6,409 of record CAUYRT010097607.1, read on the forward strand.
AGGCTGCTTTGAGAGAGGAAATGTGTCTTCTTTCTCAGGTCTTTGGAGGCTGGTCCAGCCTCCAACGTTCAGACACACTAGAACTCTCCAGGGCAGGGAGCTGCATTGAGTATTGTCACCTGGAGAAATGTGGGGATCCAGCCAAGCAGGCTAATGCCACATAGGACTCCCAAGGTGAGTCCAAGCCTGTACCTCTGAGAGAGGCCACCAACAGGAGTGGTGGTGACTCCATGCTGACCTTCCCTGTCTTTATCCTCAAACCTCGTGAAAAGTTGAGAAGAGTTGCTCTTCTGTGAAGAATGCAGGAGAGAGCCTGCTCCACGCTAAGGGTGGACGTAAAGGGTGTCCCTGCCCATTCCCTAGGTCTGAAGCAGAGGGCAGCAGCCGAGGCAGGCACTGGACACTTTGGCCAGAGTAAAAGAGGAAGAGAGACCCTTTCCTCAGGGCAGAGGAGTGGGCACCTCGCAGAAGATAACTGAGAGACATTTTGATGGGGAAATAAGCACCCGCTTAGACATACTGGGTCTCAAGCCCACCCTCGTCTGTGTACTTACCAAATGCATCACAATTTTTAGGAACAGGTTGGTGGGGCCTAGTACCCGTATAGTCAAAGCAAATGAACACTAAATATACATCCTTGTATTTTCTGCCACTGAGGAAGTCCAAGTCCCTTTGTTCTTGTTTACCATCTGCTCTTCTTCAACTTCTCTATATTTGATGAAAATGACCTTCCCTTCCAAGGAAGTCCAGCTCAACTGGCCACAAAATCAGAAAACCTTACCTGGTTCCCCCAGTCACAAATGGTCTTCCTTTTTGAAGTTTTTTGTCTTTATCTCTCTTGATGCTCTTCACCCTGCCACCTAGAAGTGTGGCTACCTTTGTACTCACCTGGACTGGCTTCGTTTACCTACATGGATGAGAAAGTTGCTAGAGTTATCTTAAATCTCTTAGATTTCTGTTCGCTTATTAGTATGTATGTAAAGGCAAAAGTGCACACACTAATCCTGTGAGAAGCCAGGGACAGCCGTAGAACTGAACTTCCCAGATGGAAACCAAATGGAGAAACTAGAGGAAGTTTCACAGCTTGTGGGTATGGCAGGCAGACTGTCTTCACTGACCTTTGCAGCCTAACATGTATAGACCCTGCAGGAAGAAGCCACAACGCCTTCATCTTTGTATGGTAGCAAGCATAGTGCCTTGAACATTGGAGGCATTAAGCACTTGGGGCACAGATGGATTCAGGGCTGCCTGTGTAATAGGACAAATATGTTTCATAGAGGATGGTACCATCCCCATGGCAGACTGAGTAAACTTGATTACCCTTATATTAATAATTTCTCTTTTCCCCTCAGTTTCTCTTCTCCCCACAGCCAAAATCTTTCCACTGAAACTTTGTCATTATGCACTATGACAATACTTAGTTTCTTGACTCTTATACTCCAATCTCCATCTCAATCTGTGTGCCCCCCAGAGAAAGTCCCTGCCACATGGTAGACTCTCAATAACTGGTGATTGAATAGGTGGCTAGCAACCAGCTGTAATAGCCTTCTGCATATGTACCGTATGGGACCTACCAGGGTGTGGGGACTCTTTCACCCATAGTCTGTATTTTCACTAAGAGAGGGAGGGGAGTCATTATGTTTTGATGCATAACCCTCTTCATTTTTTATATAGGCTAATTGCCTGTTCAGGAAAATAAGTACATAGGTGTACTGAAAAAAACAACTCTGTGGCTTATAGGAGCTACTGTATTGTCTGATGAAAGTAATTTACGTAGGAGAAACTAAATAGAAAATACATATTCAGATATTCAACAAATATTTTAAATGGAATCAAATTTTTGGAGAAGGTAGGAAAGCTCTGCATCTGGGGTTGGGATGGGGGTAGAGGAAAGGCTTTTATCTTAACTGAGAAAAATAGGGAGAACATAGTACGTTGTGAAGAATAATCCTGAATTGGCATGAGCAGGAAAGGTAGGATTTGGCTGCTCCTTTGAACATTAGTTCATCTCCTTCCTGTTCATTATACTGTAGACCATTAAGCTATTTTATGGGCAAGAGAGAAGTTCAAGTACAGCACGAGTTGCCAAAAGGATTATGAAGTTCATTTTGATTGATCAATAATTAACTGTACCTTGTGAAATTACAGGCTTGACTAACTGCGGAACGTATCGTAGTGAACAGCCCAAGCTGCCGGAAAGAACAGAGAAGACAGAAGAAACAGCAATGGAAACCGAAACATCTGTCCCCTTTATGCTGCAAGAGCTAGCAACCAAGATCTCGCTGTTTCCTTCTCTAGCTAAAGTACAAACAACACAAAGCAGGAATTGGATTGATATGGGACACTACAGAAGATGTTTGCTTATAATTATTTCTAGCACTTTTTTGAAGCTTGGGGATAAACATTTCCAATTATTCATCAAGCTCTTGGAACTCATAGGCCTCTATAATAGGGATTTAGCAGAACAACAAATAGCGCACAAGGATACAGATGAAAGGAAGGAATGTGAAGGGATTATTACCATAAGAAAGCAAATGACTATTTGATGGAATTACAACAATACAGTGAGTCATAGAGAGATAAAAAAATAATGCTAATTGATAAATACATAGCTGTTTAGCATTGATTTGATTTATGTCATGGCTATGAAATGAATATTACCTGTCATTTTCTTTTCACAGGTGAATGTCAAGGATAGATAGACCTTTTGAAAGATAAATATTCTGGACAGTATATTGTTTCGGTGGCTGTCTGGGAAAAGCTGCCCACATTAGAGTACTGGTACTTCTCCTTTTCAAGATATTTCTTGGAAATACCCTTTAATAATATCTGACAGCCTTAGTCTACCCAAAATACACGATAATTTTTATTACTCATTTATGGCTTACACCCCTGCCAACTTCTAAACAGGTTTTGGATGTTGTTTAAAATAGACTATCTCAAGTCTAAAGCAAAGCATGGGACTGACTATCTGTGCTCCTGTTCTATAATTCTTCTACATCCTTTTCTTCCTTTGCTAGTACAGAGAAAAGTTAAATTATCTATAGATAATGACAATTATAGCAGACATATGTTTTAAACACTTGCATTTGGCAGATTTTTAAACACTGAGTGGTCTTAAAATGGAAGGGAGGGAAGGCAACACTGCTTTCTAGCCACATATAGCTGGGCCATCCTTTCAGCAGTGTACTTCAGGCCAGGGAATAGATTGCTGTTTAAAAATATATCGAATTTAAATATATCTCTTGAGTTACTTCTGATTAGACGAAAGAGTTCTATCTATTATTTAATAAAATAAAACATTTTAAGAAAAAAGTAACAAGGAAATCCAAATGAAATGGCAGGATGGGATCTCAGTGTCTCTTCTCTTGTCCCTGTTGTGAGAATCCAGGGTTGGTTATGCCGGTCAGTAATGAAGTTGAAGAGTTCAGTGGTCCTGAGCTCTGTGTGTCCCAGTGTCCCCTTCAGAGGACACAGAGCGGTTCACAGGGAATAGGCAGTTAAGATCCATGAGGTTTTGTGTAGTGGGTTTTTATTTTTGTTTTCTAAACTCTGTGTTATATATAACTCGAGTGTCTAGTTTAACACAGGCATGGCATACTTGCTGGAGTAGCCAAGCATGTAAGATGCATGAGGGCATAGCAGGGTAAATAAATCAGTTTCACTACCTGGTAATGTGCTTTAAAGGATTAAGATAGTCAAATTTGCAGTTTAGGAAGGCACACATTGATAAATTAAGATATATCTGCTACCTCTATAACATCAGTAAATATTAACTCTACAAATATGCATAATTATAGTCCTAAACATAAACGCCCATCCTGGTCAATTTGTCGGGGAGGAGGGAATAAAAGGGGTTGAGATACTCCAGGGCCCCAAAAGAGCTGAGAATTTTAGAATGTCAGATAGGTCAAGAAATACATGTGTATGAAGTAAATTTCCAACTTATTTTTGAATAAAGAGAACATGTAAAAGGGGAGGGGAGAAGAAAAAAGGTATCTAGTCATTTTCTATGCATCTCTTTCCTGAAATTGGGAATAGGAAAAATATTTCAGTTTTATACTGATTTTCTTGTGGCTTTTGGTAGTTATTTATTTACATTACACTAAAATAAATACCACAATAAAGTTTTTGTTTACTATGATTTAAAGTAAAGTAAATGTTTTATGACCAGGATTTAAAGTTACATTTGTGACTGCAAATAATTCTTCAAAATGAATATTTCCCTGTTTTACTCTTATACTAAACAAATCTGCAGCATGTTACTTTAAAAATGAAATAAAGCTTGTGTTCATAGTGACAGTCAATAACATTACAGCATAATAATCAATTGCTATTTGTAACAGCAGGACTAGCAGTGGGGGCAGATCAGTGCAAATTACTGTCACTGTGTGCTGTCATGTATGCAGCCAGCCTGTAGAACCCAAGACAAATGATGCCCTATTCAGTGGAACGAGACAGTACTTAGTCATACCTGCACAACAGCAAAGCAATGCGTGCTGGCGTCAAACACAACAGGAAAGTAGATATAAATCTGAAACATTGATGGGTAGGAAAAATAAATTAATCCAGCTAAGAGTTCTGCTCCCAAGATTTAAATGCTCATACTTTTTTCTATGAGCTGGAAATAGGTGGATTACAGGTGTCTAGGGATCTACAAAAAGGTTAGATGGCTTTTTAGTGAACACCAGAGAAGTCTGTGCTGTACTTTACTCCGACGGTGCAGAGAGATGACTCTGAAGCCAGATATTGAGTGTAAATCACTTGTGATGGCCAATTCTAATGACAAATTGAAATGATTCTTTATTGCACACACAAATAGGAAACAACCTACAAAGGGGGGAAAACCATATTTATAGTATCATTGATCAATTTTTAAAATCATTTGTATTTTTATGCTTAATTCAAAGTAAAAAAGGAGATCTCTGGTCTATCTTTGGGAAACCTTTGAATCTTTTAACAAACCAAGCAGGTGATTTTGAAGCTAGAACTGCTGACTTTCCACCTTGGTGTCTTTGCTTGACGAATTCGGCCAGATTGCCTTCTCTTAGCAGGCAGGTAATACAGAGAGTTGTGGAAAGGAGAGGAACTGGTTTCCTCATTCAAATCCACACATGGCTGTATTTACAGAAACCAAGTTGAGCAAATTGATGGCACGCTAATCCCTCTCTTTCTAACCCTCCTCAGTAGTTCATTCAGTCTGAAGAGAAGTATATTAATTCATTCAGGAGAAAAACGCTTCAAATTTTACTTTGAATGGATCAGAACTGGCTATGTAATTTATTGTACCCTGTGTAAAATGAATCTGTGGGGCCCCTTGTTCAAAAATAGGAAAGAAATTCAAGATGGCAGCAACAGAACATTAAGCCAAGCATGGGGCCCTTCTATGTGAGGGGCCCCTTGGGACAGCACAGGTCATACATCCATGAAGCCAGCCCTCAACAGGATAGTTTATCTTCCTTCTCTTCAACCTCACAGCAAACACCAGCCTCGTTTGGTTATGTTATTTAATCAGCCCTCCACAAATTGATTTAAAGTCAGCCCAGAGACATACTTTGTTCAACCTGATAGGTGACAGCCATGGTCCAAGACTAAGCAACAGCTGTTCTCTTAGGATCAGACTTGCTCTCTCTAGGTTTTCACAGTCCCTGTTTTTCACAATGAGCCATTTTTGCCCCTTACGTCACCTGCCTATCCCCTGTTGACATTTGTGTTCGTCACTTACGACATGGTAATGAAAATCGTTATCCAGCATTCCTAAAGCCAGCCCAAATACTAGTAGTAAAAGCTTCATGCTGATAAAATTACATAGATATAAAGAAAATATTTCTTAAACACAAATAAATTAATAGTATTGATGAAACATATAATCCTAAACTATTCTCTCAGGAAAAATTAGCATTATCTCAGTACCTCATTTAATGACAACCTGTTGAGACCAAATGCTACTGTCTGCCTCACCTTGTTTACTTCTAGATGGAATAACCTCAAGAATTCACTTACCAATATGCTGAGCCATTTACAATTCTGAAATCACATTAAAGCAACTAACAAACTTCAAGGCTCAGGGGAGAAGGGACACTTAGGTACAATTAAAAGAAATTAAAGTGACCTTCAGGAGCAAACTGCGATCAATTAAAAATTGCAACTCTCTATTCAAGTATAATGACTTTATCAAATATGCTAAGATACGAACATTATTAGAAATGTGACAATTCACCTGATGGTTAAACATGCTAGTGACAAACTGTAATTTTCCAAAAGAGAACAAATGGCCTAAAAAATAATGCACCTAAGATTCCAAAAAAAAAGAAACGAACAAAAATCCATTTCTGCCAAATATAACAAGGCTCTGAGTTCAATACAAGGATTTCCTTTTTGATATAGTTCATGTTCTTAATGGCTTAAAAGTATTACCTGTCTTATAACTCCATCACTGCTGAAATCAAGCTGCAAACCCAGCATGCATTTTTACTGATTTCAACTGGCTAGATTTATTCTGAGATAGAAAGTGTATGCTAATTTAAATATGATTAGACTTAACTCTTGGGCTAAGCTCACTTATACAAAATGAACACATTTCACAACATTTTTCTTTGATAAATGATCATATTTAACTACTCTTTCAGGTTCTAACTAAGGAAATGAAGAATGTAGCATAAACTTTTGGTCTCTGCTGTATTTTACTGATAAAAGCTGCTTGCCTTCTTTGAAGCACGTGGAAAAAAGAATGTATGCGGCAATATGCTTGAGTCAAAGCTGTGCCATGGTCAACCACTCTGTCTGGGATGTCAGTTTTATATGACTTCATATTATAAGGTTCTCTTTTCTTCTTAATCCTGCCTCCATACTTGAAACAAATTTCATTTAAAGAAATATTTGCCATGTAACCCAGCTCGGATTAGAACTATCTCTAAGAAATTGCTTTTAAAATATTATTGGTGCTTACTTGGCAAAGAAAAGATATGGCTACTGCTACCATTATTGCAATTTTCCTAAAGATGCCCCTTTTTATTATCCCTTTTAATAATGGAAATCATGTACAGATTTTCATCTTTCAGTTTAAAGATCTTTTTGTTTTAAACTCAACACAGAGCTTTAATTAGGTATGTTAGAAATTAATCTTATTTTTCAGAATAAATTCAGGATGGAGCATTATGTGTCACAGAAAATGTTTCCCAGGCACAAATCCATCTCATGAGAGTATAATTCACTTGACTCAGGGAGGCTGCAAAGCTACAGTCATTAACCCATACTTCTAGGCTGTTTGCTTTTGATGAGGTAGTCTGGGTATATCTACTTCCCTCTTTTGGTTGCCATTTTTCTACATTGATTTGCTTTTACAACTGGTAAATTCCATTTCATGTATTCTATAATATTCACACCATCTCTTGAGTAAAATAGCTGGCTTATGGAAACATGAATAAAACTCTGGCTTAACAAGAATTCAAAGCACTAAATAAAAACATGCTTTGCACACATTCTTTCATTGTGTAGAATCATCTAGAATATAATGGGCCAAGGATGAGGCTGATTTTGCAACTCTGTGGTTGACTAACCTGCACAAATTCACATGCCTAATAAGTGTCAGGGCAAAGATCTGCACCTATTTTTTTTTTTCTTTATTGAAGTATACTTTACATATCATGCCTTTGCTCCACTTTAAGTGTACAATTAAATGATTATCAGTGAGTTTACCGAGGTATACAGTTAATCACATAAATCAGTTTTTGAGGAATTCCTTTCCCCTATTGAGACCCCTAATTCTGCAACAAAAAAAAAAAAAAAAAAAAAAAAAAGATCTGCACCTATGCTCAAAGGCCACAACTCTTCCCATTGTGCCATTCCATTTTTCTGCAGGCTCTATGGGTCATAGGCCTTCATGCCTTACAAGCTTTATCAATAAATGATCCAGATGACATCTTCAAGTGT
>CAUYRT010097613.1:0-22611 GCA_963574885.1 Lepilemur ruficaudatus
CCCCATTGCCATTGCTCACAATAAAATCTTGCTTATATTGAGAAGCTGATCATGGATTATAATTTTAGTTAACATTTTGTTTTTAAGAGAAAGGAAAGTACAACAAGCAATTTATGATGTAAAGAATATTTCTGACATACACTAGGTGAGATACTTTATAAAAAAATAGAAAAAAGTAAAAAAGATAGAAAATATTCTTCCTTAAGTATGAATGAGTTATATATAACTCACTAATATTTTTCATACTGTGCAGTGTGTGTGTGTGTAGGTTCAATGATATACGTTATTGCCATTTATTTCTAGTGAACCATTACTTTTGCAGTGGAGTTTTCCTTGTTATTAGAAGCAGATTATTTTCATTAAATAGAACATTAAAAATTAAAGATATACTTGAGTCCAATTAGATCTAATTTCTATTGTTTCTCTAATATTTAATATATACTGATTATCTTCTTTAAACATCTCAGAGGATTTGAACAAATAATTCAAAATATATTTGGTATCTCACAACTTTCCTCAACATTTGCTCACACATGTAGTTGTAATTTCAGCTATTTTATTTTATATATATCTAGTATTCTTAGGAGAAAATGAAAGAAGAGAAAATTACAGGTTTTTAAAAAGTTTTCTTAGTTCTGCCTCTTCTTATTCTTTCAGAACACAATGGCTTTATGGCTGAGCCTAGGTATTTAGTTAACAATTTCAAATCTATTATATATATATATATATATATATATATATGGCTTTTAAAATTTTGTTCTCTATAAGTAGCAAATATATCACATTTGTTTAATTAATGCTTCCTTCATTTTATTAAGTTAGAGAATGTACATTTTATTAGAGAGAAGCACAGACATCGAAGCAGTTCTGAAGATATATATATATCCCAGTCTTTACCTTCTGAGGAATCTAGGGAAGGCTCTCATTGTTTTTCATTTAATTAAAAAAAAAAAAAGACACAATGTCTGCTCAGAGAAACTCAAACAGTACATAAAAATACATTTAAACTATCTGTGAGGAAGTTTTGTATGCAGTAGAGGACCACATTTAGGAGACACTATCTGAAAATTTACTGTAAATTTTGGTTACAGTACTAAAGAGAAAAGTAACCCAGTAATGGGATAGGGTGGACATGTTTGTTTCTCCCCTGCACTTACTGGTATTAAATGGATAGGTTTGAAAAGTAAATTCTTCATTTTTTTAAGTGTCCACCCTTGCTTCCACCTTCATTAGCCCTCTATTAAAATGTAAATAGATTTGGTAGAGATCAATGCTTAGATAAATTTGAATATGAGTTGGTTAACCAGGGAAGAATATGGAAGGGAAGAGCTGGGCAAAGTTAGGCAATTCTTAACTAGAATGAAACATAAAAAAAGTGAATAAAGATGGGTGGAGAGAACCAGGGGAGTGTTTCAGAGTAGTTGGAGAGAAAGATTTGAAAAGTGAATCCAAGAGAGAGTCTGCTTGTTTTCAAATGTTCAGCCAGTACTAGGGTTGGTTTTTCCAAATTAATTTATGTAGCATGCGTTTGATTTTCTTCTTTTAGGTTGATGGCTCTCATAAAATAAAAACTTTAGATATTAATAAATTAAATTTAACAGAGTTTAATTGAGCAAGGAAAAACATTTTGCAAGTAGGGCAGTCCTCAGGATCATAGCAGATTCAAAGAGACTCTGGCACTGCCACATGGTCAGAGAGAATTTATGGACAGAAAGAGGAAAATGAAGTACAGAAACAGCTGGACTGGCTACAGCTTGGCATTTGCTTTATTTGAACGCGGTGTGAACAGATGGCTGCCTGTGATTGGCTGAAAGTCTGCGATTGGTATAAGAATAAGTTACAGTCTATTTACACACCCAGTTAGGTTACAGTTCACTAAGTATGGAGAAACTGTAAGGCCAAACATAAAATATGTAAGGAAGTAGCTTTAGGCTAAACTTAATTTAACAGCTATTAGTTTTGGATAAATCTGTTATCACAAAGAAAAATGAATTCAATTCAAAAAAAAATTTAAAAAACTAAGATAATCTATCCCATCCAAATCTATTAGCTGGGATTATGAGACATTTTCATATAAGAAAAAAATAGTTATTGATTCAATTTAAAATATAGGAAAATCTTGGATTGATAAATCAATTTGAAATTCTGAAAAGTAGAGAATAACAATGTACGTGCATTGTCTAATTACTTAAATATCTCGGGATAACATCTTACTTACAGCATCCAAAAGACCACCAGGATGGCTAAATTGTAGGAAGAAGAGCTTTATTTGTGATACCAGTTTGCAAACCTAAAAGAATGTCTCTATTGTGGACCAGAGGCGCTCTCTCTTTGAAGAAGGGAAGAACAGATTAGGTTTTATGCCTCACAGAGTCTGTATCATACATATTCAGCAGGTTTTAGAGGAAAGCAAATATATATTTATGAGGGGAGCTGGAAGCATGTGCAAAGATTAAACATATATGTAAGATACATCCCATGTTTACTTGGAGGTAGGCTTTTAACATTAAAATGAGGTGGAATGTGGCTCTTTACATCAAAGATGAAGCGGAGGACACAGAACAGTTTGTGTGCAGCCTCCATAGGCTGGTTAAAAGTGACTAAGGTCTTATGACAAAAGAATGTTTATAGGACCCATTTTCTGTCCAATCAGCCAGAAAGCTCCCAATGTGAGAAAGTTTAACAATGACACGGTTTTTCTTTTAGCAGTAAATTTTCCATGCCAGCTAGGCCCTAAATCTTTAGTTTGTAGGTAACTTATGTTTCCTTAACCTTAGGGCGCATGTTAGTTGATACGGGGCATCTCCTTCGGTCTCTCACATCATACTTGTTAAGAATTTTCTGCTGTGATGTTGAAGAACGTTTTTTGTGGTTATTTTTCCTCTCACTTTGAAATCATAATGTCTCAAATCAAGTCCTGGCTCTGTTATTTACTCTTTCTCACATATTAGACGCAATTGCTTATCTCAACTGATCCACAGTTTCCTCATCTGTAAAAGCAGAATAATCATTTATTTGTGTAGATGGTGGGAGGATAAAATAATTATAGATAGATAATGGATATGAATTGTAAAGTGCTCTAGATAAGACAATTTTTTTTTTTTTGTGGAGAATTAAGTTATCACGTTTATGGGAAAGGGGGCACTTGATCACATTTATCTTCGTATGTCCCCGAAAGGCATTACATAAATTTCAAAACAATTGTATGTATACACTACATTAGATGCCAAATGTAGCTGGAGTATTATTAAGACATGGAAAGTTCAAAGATTTTAAAATGTATTACCTACACTCAAGTCTTTTATAAGGCTCAGGTTGAAAAAGCAAGCCCTACTTGCTTGTACTGGTGAACAAAATTCAATTGCGCACATCTCTTTTCAACTTCCCATTCAGGCAAGTCACATTGGTAGCTTGAAAGTAATCATAGGCAGAATATTTATATCACAGAAATCCATAAGTTTTGACAATCAGTCCCTCCCTATACCTCATCCCTCAAGAGCTAATTGCTAAGCATTTGCCAGCATACGTCTGCATATATAACAGATTATAGAAATATGTAAATTATGAGTGCCAAATGAGAGTAAGGAGGTTCCACTGTACAGGTGGTAGTCATGCCTTGCCTGGGGTTGTACATGATTTGAACAGTCTTATTTTCTAGGAAAGAAATGATGTAATTGAAGAGAAGTAAGTTAAGGAAGGTAGATTAAAATGAACAATGTGAAGTAGTCAGAAATTTTGAGATACTTTTGAATGTCATTGGAATAGCTGTCCCTAATGAAGGGCACAATTAATGCTAGCCCTATTTATAGTAAAAACTATTACAGTGTGTGTCTGTTTCTAATGTAAATCAGGGCTAGCATGGGTGAAGACTTGAATTCCAGGCTGAAATGTTTAGGTACATTTGTGGAGGGTGTGGGAACATGTAAAACCATCAAAGAATTTAAGAAGAAAAATTAAATGATTTCATCTGTGTAACTAGGTAGAGAATAATTTCAATGGGCACTATATTAGAAGCTGACGATCAGTTGGAAGACTACTGTGATAATCCAGTTTTGAAGTCACATCAAATCTTTTGTAAATTCAAATAATAAAAAAATAATGGAAGGAAAGGAAAAAGGAAGGAGGGAGAGAGGGAGGAAGGAAGGAAGGAAGGAGAGAAGGAAGGAAAGGAAGGAAAAAAGGAGGAAGGAAAGTAGGGATGGAGCAATCCAGACTTGAATGAAAAGTATCTGAAGTAGTTATGCCTGCAGAAATCAAAGACAGCACAATAATTTTTTAAAAGAACATCTGTCATCTTTTAAGAAATCCTTTTAAACAGAAGATCTTAAAAGTTTTTTTCATAGATATAGTATGTTGATAAAAGAAATGGTCCAAGGATAAGCCTGCTTGTTAGCTTGAGAGATAATATTAGTCAGTGATGAAATGACATACATGTTTATTCTTCTGGTAGAGACCAATAAGGATAGAGCAGAAATTTGAGTCTGTCAAACCAATCGATCTCTTTTCTTACTCCACTAGTTTTACTATTCACTTTAATTTTCTAAAATAGATTTTGAATATTACATTTCATTGCCATTACTCTCAGAATTCACTTACCATTTATTGATTGATCACTGGCACTTTTTGTACGAAGTATGTGTTTTTCTAGAATCTACAGAAGTGTCTTTTTAATTTACAATACACTGTGTTTTCTAATAAAAATTTCATTTATCATATAGTTGTGATATTTTGGTATTTCTATTCCCTATTTAACATAAATTATAATATCATAAAATCGGGAAGCTAAGATATCATTAGACGTCATCTAATTCTACCTTACTTTATAAGTAAAAAACATCCTGAGATGTTAGCTGACTTGTTGGGATCATGTAGCTCATTAGTGAAAATGAAATATTCTTATTTTTTATTCACAGTTAATGAGAGATCCTAGTTTATTTTCAGTTTTAAGCCCTTGATTTTGGTTGCCTGTATATGTGTGCAACCTCTACTTGTTTTAATGTGGATTTTAAACTGCAGAGTTTAGTTTTTCAACCTGCATAACGACAGACTTATTGAAAGTCACTGTGTATTCAGAATATAAGGTGATCAAAACTTTTCATTTTAAATTGACTCCAATTCTAACTACAACCTGAAATTACAAAACATACTCAAGCAGTGATCTTTGTCACTCACATCAGAGATCCAAATGGCCCTGCAGATGTGAAGCTGTCTGTTGCTATGGAAGAACAGCTGGAATCAGTTAATGGTTCAAGTTAGCATGAGCTGAAGCACTAGAGACTAGAAAGTTTCATCCCCATGGTAGAGAATTCTAGGAAAGGAAGCAGAGAGCCAGATTGTTGCAGGAATGGCCCCATGAGTGGACACAGCTGTGAGCATAATTAGGCTTGTCTCCTGCTGGCAAGTGGAAGTGCTGTTTACCCTCGTACATATGAAACTGAGGCATCAGCAGACCAGTCTTCAATACTGCCCTACTGTGACAGAGAACCAATCCACTCCCGTCAGATATCCTTAAGAGACCAATAAAAATGGCCTTTGTCTAGAGACTGCAAGAAGCAAGTATGTGGAGACTTGAGAGAAACACAGGAGTTTTATTGATGATCTTTGTTTTTCTTTTTTTTTTTATATGGTCAGTAGTTATCTACAGTTTTGACAAATGAAAAATGGGAGATATTTATCATTTTGCACTAGTCTGGGTATAAACAAAAAAAGTCTAAACTGGGGAATATCATGTAACCATTAAATAACATGACAAAAATGAGACAAGAAACTTAGCTAAAGTAGAGTGGAAGTTTAACATTAATTTAAGAGTTTAAACTCTTTTTCTTAAATACAGAAGTGCCATCTAACTACTATAATATATACAAATAGAAAACAGGCCGGGTGCAGTGGCTCACGCCTGTAATCCTAGCACTCTGGGAGGTCAAGGTGGGCGGATCACTCAGGTCAGGAGTTTGAAACCAGCCTGAGCAAGAGCAAGACCCCATCTCTACTAAAAATACAAAGAAGTTAATTGGCCAAATAAAAATATATTGAAAAAATTAGCTGGGCATGGTGGCACATGCTTGTGGTTCCAGCTACTTAAGAGGCTGAGGCAGAAGGATTGCTTGAGCCCAGGAGTTTGAGGTTGCTGTGAGCCAGGTTGATGCCACGGCACTCTAGCCCAGGCAACAAAGTGAAACTCTGTCTCAAAAAAAAAAAAAAAAAAAAGAAAAAGAAAAAGAAAAGAAAATTCATTCTTAGAATTGCTTCAAAATTTTATAATTATGCCTACTGGGAATGATTATGCAAGGGTAGGATTTGTATCTTCCATGTTAAAAGAAAAACTTTAGATAAACTAAATTTAACAGAGTTTAATTTACCAAGGAGGAGAAAAACAATTTGCAAGTTGGGCAGCCCTAAGAATCACAGCAGATTCAGAGAGATTTTGATGCTGTTGTGTGATTGGAGAAAATTTATGGGCAGAAAAATGAAACATCATACAGAAAATGGAAGTGAGGTACAGAAACAGCTGAACTGGTTACAGCTTGGCATTTGCCTCACTTCAACAGGGTGTGAACAGATGGCCACCTGTGAGTGGTGGAAGTATGGCAGCTGGGATTGGCTGATACTCAGCTATTGTTACAGAAGAGTCCTCTTAAACTAGGTTTTCAGTTTGTCTACCTACTAAGTTAGGTTACAGTTCATACCTAAGGACTCAAATAATGAGTATGGAGGCTTTCTCAGGCAGATTTTGGTTTTATTTAATAACCAGAACCCTTCATTGTTCTTACTCTACTTACTTGTAAGGTAAATAAAAAATGATGACATAGTTTGTGATGAGATAGGAAAGTTTAATTTTATGCTTCTCTTCTCCTGTTCCTAGCAACACAAAGCAGTGGCATAGGGGATGAAAAACAAAAACACACCCAAGGTGATAATAGTTCATCTATTCATTTACCAATTATTTACTGAACACATAAATAGTGCCTGTTCCAGGCACTATTCTTCTTGGTGCGGAAAGATATAAGAATGAATAACAGATAGTATCCCTGCCCTCATTTAACACTGCTGGCTTATATACACAAACACACATAATAAGATTATGGATACAAAGGGAAATATTGAATATAATAATATGGCTATCATAACAGGAATAGCATTCCTTGAAAAAAGAAAGTTATGTTTTTATTTATAATAGAGACTCTTTCAGAGTAACATTGTCACTAGCCCCACTGCCACTATCGCTATCATTATTGCTCTTGCTATTAACAAGCTTTTTCTCTATGGGATATCAACTATGCCAAACAATTAACATGTAGTAAATATATACCACAACCATAAAACAATTGCTATTACTATCACTGTTTTACAGATGGAAAACTAAGGCACAGAGTAATTAAGTCACTTATCCATAATCGTGTATCTAAAATGCAGTAGAGTTGTAAATGAAACAGAAAACAGTTCAGTTCCAGAGTTCACGTTCCTCTCCACTCCACTCCACTGAATTTACAAAGGTGTGCTGATTTTTTTAAATGAATGAATGAATATGACCCCCAACTAAATATCTATCCCTCTGAATGTGAATCAAATGCTCCTTTATCATAAGTTAGCAAATATTGTTTTGACATCTTAAAATCTCTAAATAAAAATCTCAATTTGCAACAAGCACGTGATCAGGTTCAAGATGAATGTGTTTAGGATATTAAAGCCCATGAAGACAGATTTTCATTCTGGAATATGACTAAGAACAAATGGAATCAGCGTTGGTTCAAAGAAACTGCCAAGGATTCTTCTCCATAGAGACTCTTCAGACATATGTAAGAGCACTCTCACTGTCGTCTCATTTCTTGCAAGCGTGAATTTTTCAAATCTAGGCATAGTTTCTCAGGAGCACAGACTAGATAGGGTTGCAGATTAATAATGTTTGGCAAATAAATTAAAAATCCTAAGTGGAATTAATTGACTTTATTCAATTGAAATGACAACTCATTTTGATAAATATGTTTTAAAAACCTATCACTTTGGTGTTTCTTACCTTATCTTTGTTGAAGACGAAAGTAGACATTGGACAGACATATGACAATCAATCCGTATGGGCTAAAGTTCAACTAGACTCACTGTAGGGAGCAAAACGTGATTACATACTTGAAAAAGTAAGATGACATATCTAAACTAATGTAGGGCAACAGTTAAAAAGAAAATTCTACACAGCAACAGAAATTTTTCCAGCAATCAAAATAATTTAAGAAGCAAGAAAGTCTAATTAGTAACATTTTTTTAATTTCAGAATATTACAGGGGCACAAATGTTTTGGTTACATGAATCACTTTTGTATAGTTTGAGTCAAAATTATAAGTGTGCCCGTCACTGAGACAGTGTGCATTATACCTCATAGGTGTGAATTTACCTATCCCCTTCTCCCCCCACCTATTGATTTCTGTTGAGTTTTACTTCAATATGTGCATATAAGTGATGATCAATTATTAATAGTTCTTGGAAAATGTACCTGAATAATTCAAAGAAAAAAAGAAATGTGATCTCCAAACTTGACAGGGAAATAAAAAGATGGAATATTTCCATAACTCAATAAAGATATGTAAAAAATAATGTCTTCTTACATTTGCATGACAACTTTTGTATATTTACAGAACAATTTCCTCTATATTAGCTCATATGATGCTAAGAATATATTTTCAAAGAAGCCCAACAAATCACTATTCTCATGTTGCCAATGAGAAAAATGTAGTTTAGGGAGGTTGTGACTTGCCAAAGGCAACAATCAGTGGTGGAGTTAAGACCTGAATTTGGATTTTCTGACCCATGGTCGATGCACTATACGCTTTGTTTCAACTGCCAACTCTGATTGATTGACACTGACACTGGGAATGCTGTGTGCAAAGGATTTTAGATCCTCTTTGTAGTCATCGGGAAAGGGTATTGTGATTAATACAGATGTGACCACAGACTCAGATTAAATGGCAGCATAAGCATTATGAATTTTCTACTGTTGTACTACATGTTTCCTCAGTTCAGCTTGAGAACTAGTGTAGTGAAATATCTCTGAAGCAACGTTGTCTATCCTTACATGTGCATTTCTCACACCATTTTCTTATATTTCCATTAATACTAATCAGGCCAATCAACATGATTTGTTGTCAATATGCTAAGTCACCAAGTTGAGCCTCCTTATCACTTCAAACTATAACAGACCTGCCCTTTTCTGAAGACTCAATTTGTATCCTACCTCCCCATGAAGCAGTTTTCGTTTTTCGTTTATACATTTAATTATCTTCCTTCTCCTAGTTTCTTTTCCTCTCTCTGATAATCTTAGCATTACCATTCTCTTTTGCTATTCTTTGTACATGGAACTTTTGTCCTGCCAATTATACTGAACCATCTTAAGGGCAATTTCGTATGTCTGTATTCTCTGCATTAACCAGAACAGTGGTGAGATTATCATTGTTGACAAGTAATCAACTACTTGAAATCATTCAAGAGAGATTGATTTTACAAACAATCTCGACAGCTAACTGCTTAACACAATTAAGTTTTCCTTCTTCTTGCTCACATGAATATGCAGTCATGTTCAATCAAGAGAGCACTGTTCCATGCAGCCATTCAGAAACTAGATTCTTTTCAAAAAAGTGGCTTTGGCTTCTTTCAGTGTTCTGGAGTACTACACCAAATTTTCGGCATGTATTTGTTGCTGACTCCCAAGCATGGTATCTATCCCTTTTTTTTGTTTGCTTTTTATTTTTTATTTTATTTTTTTATAAATTGAAACTTACAGTCTGAGGATGTCTTCCCATGCCATGTATTTCAAATGGGATGGTAATCACAGTAGCTGGGACTTTGTCCCAGTCCTGAATGGAGATGATCTCCTCAGAAGTCTTTTGACAAAGTGATTAATTTAGAATGATAAGATTTCTCCTCAGGATTATTTTTCCCCCAGTGCTGAACAGATAATGTCAGGGTGAGCTGGAGAGGTGTTGTCCTGGTTCTTTGTCTCCTGGCTTGGAAGAATCACAAGTGGGGCCAGTGCGACAGAGTGATGACAGACACGGAGCACTTCCACAAGCTGCTTTATTGCAGGAAACAGGAAGACTTACAAAGTGAAAGTAAAGTGAGAGCACATTCCAGAAAGAGAAAGGGGTCTGCTCCATGAGTCTGCTCCAGGAGAAGACCCTGAGTTTAATAAGACTTCCCCTTTTTATGTTGGTTCCCTAAATTCTATGTTAAGCTGGGGGTGGAATATTAATGATTTTCTGAGAAAGGGGTGGAAAATTCTTAGAATTCTAAGAATTCTCACTTTCTGTCCTTGTGTAGCTGGCTCTGGAACTGTCATGGCACTAGGGGGTGTGATTTTTACCATGGTAATGTAGGTCAATGAGGGAAAGGTTACCTTTGGCCATAAGCTCCTAACTTCTACACATGCTCCTAGTCGGCAAAAGTGCATAACCTCAAGTCCCTGCTGTTGTGGTTTCTTTCCCTTGTTGCCTTTGGTCCTGACCTTCGGCCCTTGACCACATCCCCTTATCACCTGCCCTGCCACCTATATACCCTCAACTCTACCTAACAATACCAACTAAGAGATTCTTGACATCATTGTGCCTCACTCACTGTATGGCAAAGTTGCGTGTAGTAGGAGATGGTGAATCCAAATACAAAATAAAGCAGAATCTCTCAGATATGGAAGAGGAACAAAGAAAAAGATTCCTGATAACACAGAAAGATCTCTGACAAGACTGTTTGCTTCTCTGGATTCAGTAACAGTCACCTCTGGCTTTTTATTCACATAAACTAGTTTATTCACTTCCTTTTTATAAAAAACATTGGTCTCAACAGCAATGATACAGATCTTTACTAAACTGTCTCCTTCTGTATTAGTACTAGTTCTTCTGTGACCTCTACTAACATGATGGACTTTTAATAACAACCTAAATCCTGTCGATGTATCCAAAATCTGATATAGCCATACCAGTCTACAGATATGTTCTGACAATTCAAAGTCACCTATTTAAATATTTTAAAGGCTCTAAATAGTCATGTAATTAAAAAAGTGATAAAAATAATTATTTGAAAGACCAACTGTTATTATTTAATTTCCTTGTTAGCCACATTTCAAACAACTATAAAATGTGTAAAAATAAGGTTTTTGGCAAATACTATCTCATTCAATGATTCAATGTGGCTTATATGTATATAAGAAGTTGAAAAATGTCATATTTTCTATTTTTTTAAATTTATTACAGAGTAGAAAAGAGAGAGAAGAGAAACTGATTGAAGGTCTAAATTTCCAGACTAATGTTATTTCCTTCTATTCATACACAACATGACTTGTAGCATATTTTCAATGACAGTTCTGCCAAATAGAAAAAGTCAAACACTGCACTACAAAAATGCATGGGACACTTACAAACCAGCCAAACATTATTATTTTGCAAGTTCTCACTTAATTCTAATTGTTTGACAATGAAGGCACTGGGCTCATTTTTATAGAAAATTATCAAGGCTTCAAATCTAATGGAATTTGCTCTGCTATATTTCAGCCTCGCTTGAGTATCCATGACCTCTTTCTTCTTTCAGATTTCTCCTTTTTGAAATGGAAATCTCTACCCTAATCCTGTCTCACCATTGTATTTTGGAAGCAGATAACTTTTCTTGTTTCACAAGTTTTGGCTAAAGAGGAACTTTGTCTCGGAATGAATATATTCAAGTCTCAGCCATATCTGATTTTGATGTGATTTGGGGCTCAGAGTTGATGCTGAACTGGGCTAAAGCTTGTGGGGCTGTGAAGATGGTTAAATATATTTTGCAGGTAAGAAGGGCATGCATTTTGGGAAGCCAGAATTTTGTCCCTTCCAAAATTCACATGTTGAAGTCCTAACTCCCAGTACTTCAGAGTGTAGCCATCTTTGGTGATAAAGTCTACACAGAGGTAATTAAACTATAATAAGGTGAGCTCTAAACCAATATGATAGGTTTTTTTTAAAAGAAGAGGAAAATTTGGACAGAGATATGTACAGAGGGAAGAGTGTGTGAAGACAGAGAGAGAGAGAGAGAGAGAGAGAGAGAGAGAGAGAGAGAGAAAGGGGGGGAGGGAGGGGCCTGGAACAGACCCTTCACTCACACCCCACAGAAGGAACTGGCTCTGCCCACACCTTAATCTCAGACTTCCAGTCTCTGAAATTGTGAAAAAATAAATTTCTGTAGTTTAAGCCATTCAGTTTGTAGTGCTTTCTTAAGACATCCCTAACAAACCAATATAGATCAGTGCTGTTGTTACTGAGTAAAAAATTACAGAGCACAATCAGTATATGCAAGGAATAATGCAGACACACCTGGCCACTGTCCTCCAGGATATATGGTCTAGGTTGACTGAGAAACAAATGATCTTGTTGAGTGTTCAGACAGGGGAAAGGAGCAAGACATCGTTGCTAAGACACAGAGAGTGAGTATGGTTTTAGTCATCTGAGAAACAGAAAATCCTGTTTAACTTCTGTAGATTAAAAAATATTCACTATATTCCTTCCACCAAGAGATGGAATTTATCCATCCCTTAAATTGTGGTTTGCTCTGTGGTTTGTTCTGACAACTAAATGTGGAGAAATTGATCTTATGAAACTCTGAACCTGGTCCCCTGAGGGCTTGAAGCTTCAGCTCTTGCTTTACTTGGAATAAGCCATGTAACCAAACCTGCGCAGGGACAGCCAGCTGAAAGAAGAGAAACCATATGGAGGAGCCTAGAGGTTCTCCAACGACAGCCAGCCAAACCCCCAAACACTATCCCCAGACTCAGACATGAGCTCCACCCAGACAACCAGACTGAGCTGAGTCCAACCCAAAATGTTGATATGCCAAATCATGAGCTAAGTAAGTAGTTGTTTCTTTAAGTCTCTAATTTTAGGATAGTCTATTATGCAGCAAAAGTTGGCTGATAACAATTTCCAAGAATAATATAGAACATTTTGAAAAGTAGAGGATGGTGGATTTTTTACCTCAGAGGGTAAGTAGAATAACAATGGAAGACAAAGCAGGAGGGGATTTAGATAGGGGATGGCCTACAAGAGATATGTTAAACATTTGGATGCTATCTTCAATAAAATGAGAAACCATTGATAAGGTTGGTGTTTTTAAAAAAATTCTTATTCAGTGCTGAGTATAGGCTAGAGGAATATAAGAACAGATATGAAGTGATGATTAGAAGACCTCTGGGGTAGCCCGAACAAGACTGTACTGATTGACAATGGAGATGTGAGGCAGAGGAACAGACTGGGATTTCCAGGTGTTAATAACGATTACTGCAGGACAGAACACAGGATGGCAAAGAGGCATGTATATGTGCGGATCAGAAGATCTCTGTTTTGAGCATATTGACTTTGACATTCCTACAAAACAGCACAGTGTCATTTGGCAACTGGATAAACATGTGAGTGTCAAACTCAGAAGAGATATCAGAGTTAGAGAAAGATTTTCATTAATTGGAAGATATTTATGGCAATGGAAATTAATATCATTTAGTAAGTATATATATATATAAAGAGTTTTTAACTTTTTAAAATTAATTTTAACAGTGTAGATTTTGTCAATCTCATAATATCTAAAGACTCTTGTCATGTTCACGCATTAAGTAAAAAAAATCAGATACAGTAGGTTACAAAACAAGCCAATTGTATTGCAATGTGTACTACTTTAAAAACAAATGTGAAATACAGTCAATGTATGCATTTCTCCATTAAAACATTAATTAATGTTAATTTAATGTCTCTATTAAAACATTAAAACATCAAGATGTTCTGATGTTTAATAACTATTCCGATGTCAAATTTGGATGAATATAAATAATATTTTGAGATTCTTGGAACAATTATAATGAGATATGAAATTATCACTTATTTCTACTCATAACAAAGTGTGAAATATTGCTAATACTAATGCATTTGGTAGCTTACATTTAGCAATTAAAGAAAAGAAGCATTTCAGTTGGAGATTCAGGAAACTAAATTACATGGAGATTATTTTCCCCCATCCAAAGTCAAGGGGCGTCTGTCCATAGGCTCTCCATTGTTATATGGATCTAGTCTAATTATTAAGGACTAGGTAGAGGGGAAAGAACCAGCAAGAGAGACACAACTAAACACTAGTGAGTAAAGAGTAAAGCCAGGGAAGATTTTTTATGGAAGAAAGGGAAGAAAGTATTTTTTATGGAAAGAAAGATCAAAATGTATTGGATACAGCTCTGAAATGTGACAATTCTTGGATTGAATTCTTGCTCTGCAATGTATTAAGTGCATGAATTTGGACAATGTATTTAAATCCTTTAAATTTCAGGTTCTTCTTATGAGAGGTTGGATTAATGTCATTAAAATTTCCAACTCCTTTGAATGTTATAACATATATTTAAAAAATGCTTTATTTTTCCTGCAATCATGCCCTTTGACATTTGATTTTGAAGTTTTGACCGCTAACGAGGTACAGTCTAAGTTCCCATATCTTGAATCTGTGCTTGGCCATGTGAACTGCTTTGGCTAAAAAAGAAGTTTCAAGTTTAAACCTTAAGAGGCATGATTTGGTTCTACTTCCTCTGTTACACTACTGTTATTACCATGATAATACTCCTGGACTAACCTGCAGGAGGATAAAGACCTATGGGCAGAGCCAATTCATCTCAGTTGCCCAGTCAAGGTGACTTTAGATGTTCCAATAGCTAGTGACTCCCTTGGGCATGATGATGTCCAGCCAAGATTAGTGCAGATCAGTGCAGCTGTATAGACAGGCCTCAGCTTATGCCGGATAATGAGCAATTAATGTTTATTGTGTGCCACGGAAGTTTTGAGGTTGCTTATTATACAGAATTCCCATGGTGATAGATCACAGATATTAACTGATACAGCTTAAAAAATAGAAATTGGTATATGTTCTTTCTTTATAGGATACCAGAAGAAATAGAGGAGTCAATACATATATAGTTGACTCTTAAACAAGGAGGGTTTTAACTGTGTGGGTCCACTTATACATGGATTTTCTTCAGCCTCTGCTACCCCAGAGACCCAAGACCACTCCCTCTTCCTCCTCCTCTTCCTCTGCCTACTCAATGTGAAAATGACAAAGACAAAGGCCTTTACGATGATACACTTCCACTTAATGAGTAGCAAATATATTTTCTCTTCCTTATGATTTTCTTAACAACATTTTTCTCTTTCTTACTTTATTGTAAGAAAACAGTATATGATACATGTGCAAGATATGTGTTATAATAATTACTACTATGTTACCAGTAAGGCTTCTGGTCAACAGTAAGCTATTAATAGATAAGTTTTTTTGGGTAATCAAAAGCTTTACATGTAATTTTGACTGCATAGGGAGGGTCATCACCCCAAACCACATGATGTTCAAGGGTCAAATGTATGTTTTAGCAGAGACTGAGAAATTGTCCAGATCCCCCCCCCACCAAAAAAAAAATAGATAAGTAAGTAGTTGTAATACATTCTGTACATTCTGTTTAGATGATAAGAAAAAGAACACTTAAAAAATACTATTTTCAATCTGGGGATACCTGCTACTCTCACAACAATTTCAATGAAGTAGTGATAGCAAATAAGGAAAGAAAGCAAACTGTTCAGAGGAGTTGAGGAATACACAGAAGACGAAAGGAAGGCAGAATGCTAATAATGATCGTGACTAACATTTGCGTAGCACTTACTGTATTCCAGGCACTATACTAAGTATTTTATATACATATCTTCTTATTTAATTATTAAAAGAAAAACTTTATGATTTTTTCCAACCTACTTTACACTTAGTGTGGGAAAAACACAGGTTATGATTATCACTTAGAAGAGCCAATTTCTGTAAATTTCAACAAAATACTTTGACCTGTTCTGGCAAGAGAAGAGTGGCTCAGTGTATATTCCCCAAGAGGTATCATTTATGTAGCTATGATCCCATCTGATGGATTTTGCATTGTTGCCTCGAAAGGTTTTTCAAGAAGAGTTTGTGCAGCATTGCATTTTTGCATCATTGACATGAAGCAGTATAAATCTCTGAATGTTTATTTAGGCATTTGCATCCATACTTTAGCTATTTGACAGAGCATCTAGAGAAGTCTGAAGTTTGAAGAAAATCTAGTAAAAAGGCAAAGGTGCAAGGTCCAAGCAAAAGGAGCTGTGTTAGAACCCCTGCATCAATCCCAGATGTGTGGCTCCAGAAACATAGTTTATGTCCTGTTCCTCAGTTTCCTCATCTTTAAATTCAAATATTAATTTTATCTCTATATAAAGTTCTCATGAAGATTAAAGGACGTGATACACAAGAATGCTTACAGAGTGTCTGGTATACCGATAATTATTTCTGAAGAGTAATCATGTTACTGATGATGAATAATGTCATTGTTAATAGCTGGGAAAATAAAATTAATATCTAATTTGGTAATAGTGTGTGTTTAGACAATACTGCCAATAATTAAATGCACAGAGCAGAGCCTCATGTATTAGTTCTATAATAAAGCATAACTCTTTATTTCTAGTAAGGAATAATTAGAAGCATGAATACACTATTAAGACTCAGTAATAAAGGATTCTATTTCCAGATTTGCTGGTATCTTTGTAAGCTTGGGCATGGCCTGTTACTTTTGTGACCAAGATTCGATTTCCTCTTCTATAACATGAACTAGGTAGACTCTGAAGTTCTTTTTGGAGAAAATATTGTGGGAACCTGGTCAATTTTGAATTTTGAATTTAGTATTCAGAAAGAATACCAGTCATCCTCGTCTGTATTCAGAAGAGAAGAATAAGAATGAATGCATGGTTTAAAGGAGTTAAGGTACCTTCCTCTGACTTTGTCAGCCCATTGGCTCCGGTTTGGTTCAGATGCTGCTTGATGTGTAGCCAAGGCAATAAAAGAATTCCATGAAAGAAACTGCAGATTTTCCAAGGGCTGTTGCTGAGTGCCCCAGTTATTTCCAGATCTATTATACTAAGAGAAATAAAGCATTAAAATGGACAACTTCTTATCCAGAGGTTCTCAAACACGAAAATGTGGAAGCTTTAGAAAGGCCTCAGGCTCTTCTGTTCCACAGATTAAATTCTGCAAATTAATGTGGAGCCAACACAATGAGAGGGTCGTGGTGGTGTGGAGGCTTAAGGGCAGTGCCAGCAGCATCCCTGTAATGTGCTGCCAAGAGATCTGCACGAGGGATCTTCTTCTAGCCTTGGGAAGTTCCTGAACTGAAATCCTGCCTAAATGGCAGTAAGACTTTGATAGAAATGGAAGGACTAAGCTATACGAATTTAGAAAGTAACGCTCTGTGGCCTTGTTTGCTCTAGACAGGTACACTGTGCTCTCATACATGGCACAGGCAACAAGCAGGCTCCTGGTGTTTTCCTTGATGAGCCAAGAGCTAATCCAAAACTCTGAGTCTGTTTTATTATAACGTGTATATGTGTGTGTGTGTGTTAAAGCTGAATATTCCACTTGTTTCCATTTTAAGGCAGTACTCAGTCATCTTACTGATAACTTATTATTTAACTTTATATTACATTGGTAAGACAAAGGTGCTCCATTGCTAAAAATTTACCAAGTCTTGCACTTTGGTTCTACCACAAGTTCTAACTTCATTGGAAGATTGAATGGTACATGCGCAAATGCAAGCATGTCGAAATCATAACGCTCAAGAGGACAGGGGCTTTGAAATTAGGATGTCATCAATACTGTTTCATAGTCATAGGTTTTAGCTGTGGTTCCCCTCCTTTAATTGATACATATTTTTAAAATGCTTTCAGGTTTGCCCTTTTGTAACTTGTGGTGTCATTATTTTTGTTGTCATTTTGTTCTTCTTTATTCCTCAGTTATCTCACACTTTCTTTTTTCCTAAAGGTGCAGACAGATGTTGCAGATGAGCTATGGAGTCTTTTGTCTCACTTAATTGGGTCTAAATTTTCTCAGTTTCAGAACCACTACATTTGAGTAATATTCATATGCCCAGTACCCTCCCCCAGCCAGGCTTACATGTTTTTCAAAATGCCACTGGGAGAAAATGTCTTCCTGAAACTCCACTGGGATAATTCTTGAAATAAAACCATGACGTGGTTGCACTGCATTACATGCCTCTTTGGGTTGGTTGGTTCAGTTATTATTGGTGCATAATGATGCACCTTAAACTCAATGGCATAAACAACAATCATTTTGTTATGCTCAGTGATTCTGTAGATCCAGACTTCAGAAAGGTTACAGCAAGGATGCTGCTACTCACTATGTTGTCTGGGAAAACCTGAATTCTGAGGTTAACTTGATACCTGAAAACACCAAAATCATCTGAAAGCTCATTTGCTTACAAGTCTACTAGATTGTGTTGGATTCTTTAATCTCTAAACTTCTTTTTTCTCTTCAGTAATCTGGGGATAACTTTAGTACCTGATTCATAGGTTTGATGTGAATTTTGTAATTTTTGTATATATGAATGTAAGTAGGCAGGTAGGAAGGTATGTGTATATGTCCCTCTATGAAATTATCTGAACCAATTAGACAAGAATTTTATTTTATTCACATAGGTAACCATAAAATATCATGACACATAGAAGGTGCTCTTTGAATGTTCCACATGAAAGTATGTTGAGAAAGTTCTTATCAATGGGCCCAGTATAAAATGAAAGCTCAAAAATATGTTTTGGTGTGAAAAAAATATATTTCCTAGACTCCATGTTGTAGAGCAAAATGGTTTTGAGCACAACCACAGAAAATATACTACCTAAATTCTTTTTTTTTAAGAGGGTGAATGCAGTGCCCCACTACCACAAATTACACAGTCAAATTTGGGGAAACCACGGAGGTCAGCACATCCGGAGTGCAATGGCTAAGTCTCACCCTGGAAAAACCATCTTTATGATCATGTTATCTCCCCTGCCAGGTAAGCATACTACCTAAGTTCTAATGCCAGCTCCACTATTTGCAAGCAGTGGACCTGGCCTCATTTTTCTTGTATGCAAAATAGCAATGATTTAAAAAGAGAATTCCTATTTCTTGGGGTTGTCATGAGGTTTAAATGCATGATATGTGTTGACATCGTATAAACTGAACTGTCAGACCAGATTTGGAACCATTGATAGATACCTTGTAGAATGCCCTTGTGTCGTAGATCAGGGATTAGGAAATGGGTTTCCAGGTGACAAGCACTAAACCCTGGGAAGCCCAGAGACCAAGCAAGATAGGGCTGTATCATAACCCAATAGATTATAAGCCGAATGTTTAAAATATATGCTTCTCTACTCTTTACACACATTTATCTTAAATTTTCCCTTAGTACTTTATTTAGGGAATATTTTTAAAGACATGACTCTCTTAACTCTGTTCTTAAAAATAAAAGAGAGATTTTTCAAATGTTAAAAGGGAAAATGCCCCCAATACTTCCTCCCTTGTATTGTTTCTATTAAGCATGTTGTGATAATCAGAAGAAAGCCCCAAGAAGTGAAAATCCAAGCAGAACAGAACTAGAAGTAAATACATCTGCTACTGATCTCCATTTGAAAATTCATTTTCAGTGTTAACCTTGAAAATTCTGAGTTCAATTCTTTTAAGTTAGATAAAATTTCTTTCTAGCTCTGTGCAATGAAGTGTCTATCACCTTCCCACCATCACTATAAAAACTGCTTTCCATGATGTAGTAGATTTTGGAGGTTGAGTTTAAATGGGGGCATAAAGTAATCTAATTAAACTAATTGAAAATAAGATATAAAAGTCTTAACCTTCCCAGAGACATTTCAATTTCGAATGAGGTAGTTTATTAAAAGCAATGAATCTTTAGTTGATGAAATGTCAGGCTGTATAATAAAAGAAAACTGGAGAAATTAACATTTATTGAGAGTCTACTATGTACAAGGATTTTGCATATAACTATCCTTAAAATAGGCATACATATTAATTAATGCTTTATATACCTTAATAAGTATATATTTTGTTTGAAAAATTATTTTTCAAAGACTCAGAGCAGTTAACACATTTGCCTAAGTTATATAACTAATATTGCAAAGAACTTGGAACTGAATCCTCATTTACACAAGAGACCACTCTAGTATGATGTAACGATTGTCACAGCACCAGCTACTTATTCTTTATTCTGAGCCCCCCTAAATAATAAATTGGAACAATATCAAGTAAACATTGGGTATATCTAAATTCTTTGTATAAGATTATATTTTGATTGATAAAGGCATAATATCAGTTCAACAAATATAATGAGGTGTGTAGAATTTTTAATAATGTAAGTATACCAAACAGATAGAAAATAGAGCCATTTTCATTGGTTCATAGAATAAGGTCCGTTTTGTTGGTCTTCTTGTCATGACTAGGTCTCTTTCTATTTATTTTTTAAAATTAGTTTTCGGAGGTGAGTACAAGTTGCTAACTAGTAGTTGCAACAACTAGTCAGTAATAAAATTGATCCTAAAGTCATCTCCCCAATCCCTTCACTCATTTGCCATCAGTACCTAAAGTCTAAATGATATCACCTTAATGATTTTATTCAAAAATTTACAAAAGGCATAATAATTAAGGCTGAGTTTAGGTAGTTTATTACTCTCATTCAACAAGAGTCCCTGCTGTTTACCTGCCCACCCACACTGTCTCCCCACACCCTCTAGGTATTTCAACATCAGCACTTTATACAGAGCAATCTTACCACTACACTGAGACTGATGGGACTGTTATGTCAGAAAGAGCCAGTGGCAAAGAAAATCTGCATGGTCAGCTATGGGCTGACAGTGCAGAAGAATCTCAGGGTTACAAAGGGAGCCAGAGGAATTGCTGGCAATCAGAAAGACTGGGATACCCACAGGCTCCAATACCAACTGATACAAACCTGATCTTTGTTTTCAAAGTGTCAATCAAAACACAAAATATAATACATCTAGTCCTGGTATGGGAAATCTGGTGACAATCCACATTATATCTTTTATTTTAGAATATTTTAAATATTTAGAAAATACAAGGCATCTGGATATCTAATATCCTCTTAGATAGGACTGCTGACAAAGCTGGACCCTGGCTAGTGTTTGGGAAGTTGGATTTCTGGAGTATTCCCAACATTCCCTGATAAGAATGGCTCACTATGCCTGAACTGACTATACAAAACATATGATTTATGCTAAACATCTCTCCTTCTGGGAGGCTGGAATTTGCTATGTGCTAGTTACTAACTAGTTGCAACAACTAGTTAGTAATAACTGGTAGATATATCTTTATTCAAAGATAGTAACTAGTAGATGTATCTTCTTATCTCTGGAAACCTGTTGCCACCCAAATGTTCTGTAAATACATGACAAAGCATGCATGGTATGTTCATTCTCAGAATTTTTTTAAAGGTATCTTTGCATTATTGCCTTTGTTGTTATGGTAATAAATGTATACCAACATTTCTCTTTGTGCTGCATGGAATCTGGATATATTTTTACTGACAGCCTCCTTCAGCATGAAAATATGATTTCTGTAACCACAATACATCTCCACAATTTCAATAAGCAACAATCAAATATCTGGACACACACAATTATATAGATAATGTGAGTGGTTCAGCTTCATGTCATCTGATAGATATTTGTTACCAGAAGCTTTCATTTTTATTGCAAACATTGTGGCATTCAATGGTAAGAGCCAAAAAAAAAGGTTCTTTATTTAAGAATAATTTGTGATAAAGAAAGCCCTTCAGAAAGCTTCTGGAGAAGCAAAAAAAAATATATCAGTAGTACATTAAACAGACAAAGGGATTTTGTCACAGCAGATAATGTATAATGATTATCAGTATTAAAATGCTAAATTGAATATTTTCATACATCTGTTAATCTACACATTGTGAAATTTCCTTGAAAATACATGTTCCCTAGTTTCCAAGGTTTTTAAGAAAGGACACAGCTCTTTGGAGGGTACAAAATTCACAGGTAATATTGTCTGTTTCTGGTATACTTGGTATTGACTTAAAAGAAAAATTCAATAACATTTATCAAATCTATTGTGATATTACACCTACCTGGTAAATTCTTCTATGAACTTGTTTATGCCTATAGTTATAAAATTGCAACATTATTTTATTGATCTCTAGTATCAATTCATTGAAAGTCCATAGAATGGGGAAGTTTCACTAAGAAAATGGAAAGTACTAGATTCAAAATTAGATGCAGTACTTGTAAATTTATAGAAAGTATGGTGAAATATACCTTGTTTATTCAGGAGGTGTCTCTGATTCAGTGTTAGTGTTAATATTATTCCAACATTCAATGAATAATATATATTTTTACCTCCAGAATAATTTATTTTGTTGTATTTATTATTAGCTTTATTTACAGAAAGACCTTGGCTATTTTATAAATCTGAGGCCACCCTGCTACTTTCCCCAGGCTTCAAATCTTTAAATGTAACAGCTAATTCTTCAGTGGCATCCACATTTTAGCATCTGTGTTGATCACCTGGAATCTGTGTGCTTTCTATGCCACCCCACCCACTTTCTCAAACATCTGTCTCATTTTTATTGATTTTATAGAACCCAAGATAGAAATAAAGTATTGTTTTCTGTGGTTACTACAAGAAATGAATTTACGGTATTGCTCGGAGCAAAGAGAACCAGGTAGCTAAATTTTTCAATTTAGT
>CAUYRT010097614.1:0-12990 GCA_963574885.1 Lepilemur ruficaudatus
GCTGCTGAGTCCTTATATAGCCCGTTATTTATAACTGCAGCCACTCACAAATTACCCCTCACTGCCTCTTTGAACAGGAAAAATGATTAACACAGTGGAAATTTGGAAGGATTAAACCACACCTCATCTGTCTGCCAGCCATGAACTTATTAGGCAGGGGGAGTTAAAATATAGTCACCTTACAAAAACCTCTCCCCTTCTCACTCTACAATTCTTTACTTTATCCATATACTCTTGCAATCACATTTTCTTTTGCCTTTCTAATTTAAGAATACCATAGCTAATGACTGTGGGCAAACTTTAGTTTCTATTTGGGGAAACTCTGTAATTTGAATGAAGTCCCCAAAACTAATGTGATTTCTGCCCAGTGCTCTGAACATCAAAGCGAAGAAATTAAATGAAGTGAAAGTAACATAGTAACTATGACTCTCAAGGTATACAAATGCCCCATCATCTAAATAGTAACATCCATCAATGAATGAATAAGATTCCCACTGTTCCTACCCACTACTATCCAGTGAAACAATCAAAGCAACATAATTTACTGTTGGTTGTAAATCATTCAGAACTGAAGCTAAAAAACTTTGTGCAGAGTCAAACGTTTATTTTTACTGGTGGCATTTTGAGATGCACACCTGTTTAGTGCCTAGGAATGATGCTGTGTATTGGGGTACACATTCTGTGTCTCCATCCATAGTTGTGGGACTGTATCTATTCTTTTGAAATGAGATGCCAGAATCTACCTGAACTCTTCTCTTTTTAATAGGGCTGTTGAACTGTGTAGGAAAGTTAACTGTGGAAAAGTTCTCTGCCCTTCAGGTACCTTTACAAGTTATCTTTTTTATTATGTTTTGGAAGGCATGGTAAATCTGAAAAATAAGAATTTTCAATTTGCCCAACACAGGTTAACACTTTTTAAAAAAATCTGCAATAGATAGGCAAATAAATATCAGGATATGTTTCACCTGGGGTTACTAGTCCTTCAAGGCAATTGTGCCTGATTTATACCAAAGAAGTATATTGTTTCGATTGTTTCCTTGGTATTATTTTTTCTAGAATATGGATGGCTGTGCTCTTGGGTATTAATTACTAGCAATTTTGGGCTCCATAACCTTTAACTACAAAAATACATATCTAACCTTTCTTTCTTACAATCTAAGTTTAGAAGCTATTTTGCAGATCAATACTTACACCAAAGAGAAGAGACCTAATTAATCCAAAATTTACTTGAACACTTACTATGTCCTAGGTACTAATGCAGGCACTTTAACAACAAACCAAATCCTTTTATCTGAGGGAGACAACACAAGTTGGATACTCTGCTCTTCAAGGGCTCACATTATAGCAGGTGAGAAGATTCAATGTAATTACAACAAACTGCAGTAAGTGCTATTATAGAGCTGGATAGAAGGTACATGGCATTATAAGGAACAATAGACTTCTTAGAGGAAGATCAGAGAAAGCTCCATAGAGGAAAAACACTTGAACTACAGGATGCATTCACAAAGCAGACAGGTATTCCATGACAACGTAATAGTACAGGTTAGCTCCCTTATCTAAAATGCCTGGACCATAAATGTTTTGGATTTTGGAATATTTACATATATACAATGAGATATCTTGGGGATGGGACCCAAGTCTAAACATAAAATTCATTTATATTTCATATACAATATACCTAATGCACATAGCCTGAAGGTAGTTTTATGTAATAATTTAAATAATTTTATGCATGAAATAAAGTTTTGAATGACACGTCTTACAGGGTCAGGTATGGAATTTTCCTCTTGTAGCATGACACTGGCACTCAAGCAGTTTTGAATTTTGGAGCATTTTGATTTTAGATTTTTGGATTAGGGATGTTCAATTTGTAATAACATGGGTGAAAGCAAAGCAGCAGCAACTGGATTTCTGATTGGAAAAAAAAAACGTAAGAGCCAGATCACAGAGGGCGCCTAGTATTACCAATCTGAGGATCACAGAATCCATTAAAGAATTTTAAGTAATACCAGATTCACATTTTAGTAAATCACTTTAAAGGGTAACAAATGGATTAGAAGGGGTAAGATTAGGCCGGGCGCAGTGGCTCACGCCTGTAATCCTAGCACTCTGGGAGGCGGAGGCGGGCGGGCTGATTGCTCAAGGTCAGGAGTTCAAAACCAGCCTGAGCAAGAGTGAGACCCCCGTCTCTACTAAAAATAGAAAGAAATTACTTGGCCAACTAAAAATATATAGAAAAAATTAACCGGGCATGGTGGCACATGCCTGTAGTCCCAGCTACTCGGGAGGCTGAGGCAGAAGGATTGCTTGAGCCCAGGAGTTTGAGGTTGCTGTGAGCTAGGCTGACGCCACGGCGCTCTAGCCAGGGCAACAAAGTGAGACTATGTCTCAAAAAAAAAAAAAAAAAAAATGATGAAAATGTTCTAAAACTGATGTATTGATGACTGTACAACTACATGAATATACTAAAAACCATTGAATTAGATACTTTAAATGGGTGAATCTTATGGTATATGAATTATATCTCAATAAAGCTGTTATAAAAATTATATGACCCTCATGGTAAGCCTTTAATAAATCATAACTTTAGTTTAAACAACAACAACAAAAAAGAATGGGGCTCAGGAAAGACTTGGTATTGAGCTACTTCAGCTTGTTAGGTCCTAAAGGAATATCACCTATTCCACATAAAGATAAGGGTTCAGACTGCAGCTGATAAAAAAAATTCCAAATCCTCTCAGCTGTTTAGGGAACCTCTCTGGCCAAGACAAATCCAAACAAAAATAAATAAATAACAATAGAGAGGGTGAAAAAAAAGCAAATATTCTAAGGAAGAGTAACACCAATAGATCACTTAAAGAAAATCACCTTAGCAAAGAGCCTAGAGCAGCAGAGGACACCAGCTACCTTGGCCACGAGGTTAGAAAGAGGAGGAAAGGTACCCAAACAGGGATGCCAAAAATGAACCCTGACCATCACCCCATCTGAGACCAGTCCTGGATGAGTTAGGACTAGCAAAGGTCACTCAGGTCTTTGCCCTGTGTCTACCTACAGGTCCCCTCTCAGCCTTGGGATACCCACTGACACAGGGACCTGGACCATCAAGGAAAGGGAAAGAAACAGATACGAATAAACAAATGTCAACATAATGAGAAGAAGTAAACCTTGATCAAACCAGAGTTTCCAGAACTTCGTCCATCCCTTCGCTGAGTGCTCAGAGGTTAAAATGGTCTAGTCGAAGCCAAGAGCAAACAGAAAACTATTGTCTTCTAATGGCATCTGAGCACTTACCACGTGCCAGGCAACAGTACTTAATGTGTCATGTGTATTATCTCATTTAATCCTCACAACAACCTTATGAGAAGGGTGCAATTATTATCCATGTTTTACAGATGAGGAAACTGAGAATGAAGAAATTAATTTACCAAAATGATCGTGGACAAAGCAAACATCGAAGCCCTGACTAGAGCCCACCTTAATCAGATTCTCAGAGCCATGCTCTTAACCACAATGCTATCAGCAGAAATCATAGTTCAGCCAAAAACTGACATACAGTTGCACTGAGAGAATGGGAAGGGAGCATGTAAGAGGTGAGAGTATAAATCTTCCTATAATTCCTACAATAGGAAGTCAATAGATGTCTATAACTGGTAAATCAAGAAATATCACTATGAATATATTATTTAGAAATGTGGAGGTAAACACTAGACAAAACAGCTAAAAGGGCTGAGAGTGGTTACTTCCATGGAGCAGAACTTGGAGTAGGAGACCACTTTCTTTTAAAAGCCTTTTGATATTATTAGATCTATTTAAAATCATGCACCTACGTGCTCACTTCAGCAGCGCATACACTAAAATTGGAATGATACAGAGAAGATTAACATGGCCATATTTAAACATTTTTTTAATTATGCACATTTAATCCTTCGATTAAAAAGTGATTTAAGAAGAAAGAGAGAGAAAGAGGAAGGAAAGAAGGAAAGAAGGCAGAAGGAAGGAAGGAAGGAAGGTAGGTAGGAAGGAAGGAAGAAAGGGAGGGAGGCAGGAGGGAATGAATCAGAGATCATCCACGCCAAAGTCTAACGTCATGGACATCTGTTCTTTTGCCACACAGCTTCCATTCCCCTCCACTGGGAACACTTGGGTCTTGCTTTGGAGAATCTTCCTCCTTGACTGATAATCTGGTGGGCCTGTCAACCAGGTAACTCTGCCCTGGCCAAGTGGGGGCCAAGGGGCAATGGCACCCTCTCCCTGGAATCTTGAGCAGAATGGCAAAAAGACCTAAACAGCTAGAACCAATTCACCAGGCAATAGAAAGCCTTCATTAGTTCCTTCCACCTACCCAGGCCCCAGGACTCCCTCAGTTAGGTCTTTTTAAGCTTTCCCTTAAATTCTGCGAGCTGCCCCATTTCCTTCTAATAAATTACTCTTCTGCTTAAGTTAGCTGGAGTTTATAATCAAAGGAAATTAATGGAAATGTCTAATAAAATGAATTTGATGTTTATTTGTTCTTTTATTTGCCAGTATAAATTACTATAGTGGCTTGCAAACTTTTTCAAACTCAGAAATATATTTTACATCATGATCCAGTAAACACACACATATAATATGTACACACACACAAACAAAAGTGTTGTCACAAATGTCTACCATCATTAACGCTGTGAGAGTGTTAATTCTATTCTTTTGTTTATGCTGGTTCCCACTCACTATGTTGATTTCAGACCCACTAGTGGTTACAGTCTGCAGTTTTGAAAAACACTGGCTCCTTATACCTGCTGTATCTGCCTCCAACAATAGAAACAACCCAGCAGAGCTTTCAGACCAGCCTAGGCAACATAGTGAGATCCTGCCTCTACAAAAAATAAAAAAATTAACCAGGTGTGATGCATGTCGGTAGTCCCAGCTATCCACCAAGGCTGAGGTGGGAGGATCACTTGAGTTCGAGGCTGCAGTGAGTTACCACTGCACTCCAGCCTAGACAACAGAGTGAGACCCTATCTCTAAAACAGAATCTAAAACATAAAATTTTAAAAACGCAAAGAGTGTATTAACCATATTTCCACGTCCATATGTGCTGCACTAAGGCACAGGGCCTAGCTGGTGGGGAAACAGAACCCAAGGTTCGTGACTCCCACTATGATACCCAGTCAGTGCAACTGCCTAGCTGACTCCAGAAAAAACATCAGTTCGTGCATTTATTCACTCACTGATTTTGCACATGCACTGAGCACTCTTCAGTGTGTGAATATATGACAGGTTCCTGGGGACAGTCCAGAGCCATAAATTCTGTCTTCAGGCTGGCTCAGAGGAGAGGAATCTGGAACAAAGCCTGTCTCCTGACTGATTGATTGTTTACCATCTCCTCCCCCTACTTAAGGGCCCAGGAATGTCTCCAAGATTAGATTGGGGCAATGATTACTTCATTCCAAGCTTTGGAGTAAAATAAGTCTCAAGTTCAGCCTAGAAAAAAAGGAATAAAAGGGAACTTCTGTGTCCCCCTTGCTCTAGAGATCTCTGGGTAGCTTCAAACTAATGTATGGCTGGAGACTATCCGAATTCCTTGTTCACTATTTTCCTACTGACTCTTTCTGTCCCACCAGACAAGCAGCCAAAACATCAAGAAACAGCAGAGGGTGGTGATTCATTCTTAACAATGCTCATGCCTGGTCTTGGACTTCTCTCTGGATCTCTTTGCTACAGCAAACAAAATGAAGCCCGGACATCCCTCTCCTTTATTTATCTCATACCATTTTCCCCCAACCATTCCAAAACAGTGAGCAAGAACATAGAGTAGGAAGCCAGCGGTGGTACACGCCTGTAGTCCCAGCTACTCAGGAGGCTGAGGCAGAAGGATGGCTTGAGCCCAGGAGTTTGAGGCTGTAGTGCCCCATGATCACGCCTGTAATCAGCCACTGCACTCCAGCCTGAGCAACAGAGCAAGACTCTCATCTTGAAAGAAAGAAAAGAAAAAAAGAAAGAGAGAGAGAGAGAGAAAGTAGGACTTGGGGCTGACACAGGAAAGGATGGATTTTTTTCCATCTCTTCAGGGTCCCCTAGGTGGGAGAGTGGCAGGCTACAGATGACTGGGGGTTGGGCTACTGGTGTTAGGCAGCTGCAAGACCTGGACTGAATATGGCAGAAACACTCATAGCATGGACAGAAATGGAGAGAGGACTGTGAGCAGAATTAAAAGGCCATTTGTCCTTTAAATTTGAAATAAGTACCTATGCTACAAATATTCTTTGAAGAAGAGCCATAATC
This sequence comes from Lepilemur ruficaudatus, assembly GCA_963574885.1. Lineage (NCBI taxonomy): Eukaryota > Metazoa > Chordata > Mammalia > Primates > Lepilemuridae > Lepilemur > Lepilemur ruficaudatus. The sequence continues at coordinate 6,265 of CAUYRT010097614.1, forward strand.
CAGCTGCAGCTGGGTTAGCTCTACCTCAGGGGCATGCTGAGACAGGCAAGAGGGTAAGGGAATCAGATAGGTTGGGAGGTGGGAATGATAGAAACTCCGGGTCACCTTGGCTCCCATTTCACTCACCCACAATAGCCTGGAAATCGATGAAATAGTACACTCCTATGTGGGTTACGTTCCCCAGCAGAGCCTAGAAACACTCAGCCACAAATTACCCTCCTCTGCCTCTGGAGAGGAAAAATCATATGGTGAGCTGGGGTGGGGAGAACAGGGACGGGGAGGCAGGGAGTGAGGGAGCTGGACAGACCAGCTTGCACTGGAAGACGCCCCCTCTCTCCCCAACCCTCATTCCCGTCCACAAGCCCTTGCATGGGTCACTTCCATTCCAGTCTCAGCCCAGGTTCTACATCCCCTTTATCCGCTGTGCCTGGCCTTGGCGGCTGGAGACGGAAGCAAAACCAACAAACGGCCCCAGGAAGCTATCCCTTGGTCGAAAGGGGGAGGGGAGGAGAACTGCAAGAGGGAAGGAGAAATGCGAGACGAGAGGTGACCCCCAGGCGGAAAGCCATATCCCTCTTAGCAAAAGGTGAGTCCCAGGCCAATCTCGCCATCCGTCCCCTACCCATCCCCCACCCTCCAGTCCAAGCCCTAGGATTTCACCCTCTATCCTTTTTCTTGTTATTGATCACCCAAAGCACCATGAAATTCTTTGAATGGCCTCTGAGGTCACCGGGACCCACGAGAAAGCCTAATCCGCCTCAGCGGGACACAATGTCCAGGAGACTCAGGGATCCAGTCTCTTGAGCTCATTCTCCTACGACCCGATCTAGCAGCCCACAGGACGCCTGAGTAACGCGCTCAGAGACCCACGGCCCAGGCAAGGGCTCACAGGCGCCGAGTCCCAGGCAGGAGCCGCAGTGTCCTCCCTCCCAAATGGCAGGGACGCCCCGCGCCCTCGAGCCTCAAAAGAGTCTTCATCCCGTGACTCCCCGGGACACCCACTGTCTGTCTCCGGCAACAGAAAAGAGAGAGAAGGGCCGACCGCACGGAGCCGGACACCAGGTGATGTCAGCGAACTCGACGCGGGGCACCGGAGGGACGGACTTAGAAACGGAGCACACCAAGGGAGAAGGCGGTGTGGACGCTTTTTCTTACCTCGGACTGGCCCTCCGGGTGCACGTCCACCAGGGTACACCAATTTCGTGTCCCGTTCATCTCCTTCCCGCTGGGCTCGCGACACACCAACCGGCGCTCAGCCCTGCGGTCGGGCGCCTACTAGGCGGGCGCGCGCGGAACCGCCTCCGTGTATAGGCGCGTCAGGGGCGGGGGCTGCAGGTGGGCCACGCCCCTAGGGCGCTGTTTCGCCAACCACAAGAGGAGACAGCGCGAGGTGGGTGGGGGCAAGAGGCTTTGGGACACGCCCCATCCGTGCCGGCTCAGATTTACATAAAGGTGGGGCTTGGGAGCGACTTAGGTCTGCTTAATTACCAATAAATAGTTGCACGTCAACATTCTTCGTTAGTCTTGCTGTCTCCATTCAACTCTACAAGATCAGTGTTGGTCAGAGAGAATCACCCTGTCTGCCCCTAGAGGATGAGGATTTGGAACGTGCAAAAGTTTCCATACATTCTCCTCTATATATACGCCAGCCTGTAGGATTTGCAGAGCTGAGTAAACCTTTCCTCCAACGCAGAAAAGCAGGCACCAAGAGCCAGCTCACTCATACTGGACTAAGCCAGTCTGGCAGGTGCCCTTCCCTGGCAAGAGGCCCAGGGCAAAGTCAAAGCCAGCTAGGCTCTGGGTGGGGCTTGTTTTGCAGAAACTATTACACTAAAGGTGCCCTTATATGGTTGGGAGAGGCGGGACACATTGCCTTAAAAGGAATTTGTATTCTTGAGAGAGGATGAGCCTGGATTTCTCCAATGGCATTTGCTCCAAGCCTAGGCCAGGATCTTGAGGGCCTAGAAGAGAGGGTTGGCCGAACAGGACCCCAGAGCCTCCTCCCAGCTCAGCTGCCCTGAGCAGATGGCTATGGTCCACCTGGACAGAAGGCAGAATAGGTAAGGCCTGACCTAGTCTCGAGTGGGCAGTATCCCTATACCTAGCAATAGGCGCTGGTGAAGGAAACACCTTGTGTTTAAGGAAACAAGGCCAGGGAAGGCAGAAATTTCCCTACCTCCCAGGTAGGGACAGGGTCCCTGTGAGTTAGAAATGGATGGAGACCTTTGTTTTTTTGTTTTTGTTTTTGTTTTAATTTTAATTTTTTTTAGAAGCTGCCATTGAAGGATGGAGATCTTTGTACCTGGGACATGAATGGTGGGGTTATCCCTGTGACCCAGGGGAATAAAACCAGTTCTGGCCTGTTTCCCTCTAACCCTCAAAGAAGGCATTTACTGGCCTTGCTCTTCCCAAAAGGTTGTTCAGGAGAGAATGGAGCTGCTATAAACATTTTCAGGTTTTCTAGGTCACATCTGATCTGTTGTAAAGGGCCTCTGAAAAGTGAGGTAAAGAAAGCTCCAGCTTCAGCTTTTAAGCTATACAGTTAATATGACGTTTTCATAAAACTTGAACCTCCAAATGAGCCAGGAAAAAGAATGAGAAGACAAGCCAAGGATTTCAATATAGATATAATTTTAATATTTAATTTATAATAAAACTAAGGCTGGATTGGATTGGGAGAGAATGTCTGATTTGCAGAAGAATATGGGAATTTTTTTTTAAATCATGAAATTACAAGTCATTGGTGAGAACAGCCTTCCTCCTCCCACAGGCTCCCTATAGAATCTGCTTAGGAAATAAGAGAGGTGAATCATCCCCTATACCTCTTCCCCACCAAGGCTTGGCTCTCCCCAAAATCCAAAGAAGGAATAAATCCTCCATGGCCTCTTCTCAATTCTACCAACAGTCACCTTCTACCCCCAGGCAAAGCCCTGAATCAGAGCCAAGCTCCTGAAAAAATGAGGATTCCTTGGTTCTCTATTGAAATTGGGCACACCTGGTCAGAAAAGCCACAAGGAAGGCCAGAGGGACTGAGACCTTTGCTTTGAGAACCTGTACAGACAGCTGTCAAAGTTCCCAGGTACAACCTGGGAACCTTAGAACCATATCCGTAGTCAAGAGGAAGAAGAGGAGGAAGGATGAAAACCCTGAGCAGAACCAGGCCCCCACCACCTTATCATGCCCTACCAAAGTCCCTCTCCCAGGGCTTCATTGGTAGAGAAGCCAGCAAGCAGCTCTCTTGACCAGTCACTGGGGCAGCAGGGAAGGCTGAGAGCCCTGGCTGGGGAGAGGCTGGTCTTTGGAGAGGTATGAATGTGCAGATAAAAAAGGCAAGAAGAGCATCCTTATCTCCTCACCCTGGCTAAGGCACTGAGAAGAAAGAAGCAAGGTAGGAATGGTGAAGATGGGAAGGTGAGAGGATACAGGATCCCTTGGACCCACTTGCTTGGAGAAGACAAAAATACAGGGACTGGAGGGGTGTGGGGACTACCACATGGGCCCCATGACTGTGCAAAGAGGAGCATCTAAGAAGTGGGTAGAGCCACGCCTGCATGTCCATTACCCATAACGTTCCCCTCACCCTGCCCCAGGGTGGGAGAAAAATGGGCTGCAGGAATCGCAGGAGCAAAACAGCATAAGGTATTTCCCTGAGCCTTAGGGTTAAGGGCTAAAGAAATAAAGCTTTATACACATGGCAATTCATATCCCTTCCCATCCTGCTCAATCCTCCTCAGCCTATATGCTGTGACCATCCTTCCACTACGAGAGAGATGAGGGAGGCGTCGGCACTTGAGGAAAGGGCTTGGCTGGCCTACAATATCCACTCCTCCAGTGGAAAGGGAAAGTCCATCTATCAGCTTATTGCCGATGCTTTTTTTATCAGCATCACTCAGGCCCCTCCCTGTCTTAGGTCTGAATAACTGGGTCACCCATAGGCATGAGGAATCCAAGGTGGGCAGAGCAGAGCAGGGCTGGCTGGGATAGGCCTGGTTTCTAGGCCCTTGAGAACCACGAGCTAGCAGGAGCTGGTCTGCAGGTTGCTCTCTGTAAGCAGTGATGCGATGGATGAGGGATCGTAGACACTGTCAAATTCCTCATCTGAGCTCAGCCCGTCATGTTTGAGGGTTGACTCAGCAGCTGAGCGGGAAACTTTGCGCCTAAGTCAGAGAGAAGAATACTGGTAAGGGAGGAGGAATAGAAAGATTGACACAGCCACCCTTTTCATGCTCAACTCCAATTTTTCTAAGGCCTGAAGTTACTCACAAGATCGCCCACTAATCCAAGTTTTGGGGAGAGGATGGTGGCTGAGATACTAACAAATAATCTTACTGGCTTCTAGCCAGGAATAAATGATTACACAGTCCCATCTCAGAGATTCTCCTCCTTAGCCAGCTCAGGGGAGACCATTCCCTTCTAGCTCTTCTGTCCCTATGAGGCAGGGGGCAGAAGAGCAGCCCATACCAGGAGTCCTTCTCCAGGGATTTGATCCGGGCCTGGAGCTGTTCATTGACCTCATGCTGCTCCTCCAGCTCACGCTGGGCCTTCTTCCTCAGGCCGTCCAGTCGCTCGATCTCCTCTTCTGCTTCATCCACCTGCCGCTTCAAAGCCTTCACCCTCAGGCTCAGCTGGGGAGGATACCAAGTCCCATTAGGAAAGTATCTGCTACCATGGCCTGCGACCCTCTCCTGTAACAATCTTGACAAGGGATAGTTTCCCTAGAAAAATGTGACCATGGGCAAGTCCCCTAGCCTCTCAGGGTTGTCTTGGGGATTAAATGGATTAATACATGTAGAACACTTAGACAGAGAACCTATTACAGCACATAAGCACTCAATACATATGCTTGCAATGACTGTTCTAGTCCTTTCAATCTAATCTCCCTGTCTTTATATTTAATACAGAAAAGTCCAAGTTTGGAAGACCTATGGAAGAGGGGCCTCCCTTGGCCTTCAAGCGAACACATACTGTACACTTGCCCCACAGTTGCTTGGCCCCAGGGTGCCATGTCCTTACCTGGTCTTTCTGGTCATTGACATGCTGCCGCTCATCATCAATCTGGATGGACAGCTCTTTAACTCTCCGCTCCAGTTTTCGGTTGGTGGACTGCAAAACCGTCTTCTCCCTGAGGATGAGGTAGAAGGACATCTCGGGGTGTTGCCATTTCTGAGAGAACCCTAACTTAGCCCTAGTCTACTGCCTCCAAGGACTTCTCTCAGTCATAAGCCCACCATCAGACTGGGGAGGATCCAGGGCAGATGCAAGGAACCAGAGAGATTGAGGTCATTACATTTCAGAATTTCTGCAACTCTCTCTGCTATTTATCAGGAGAAAACAGCCCCCTAAAGATCAGGCTAGGTCAGCCATATCTGAGGTGGAAGATGGAGGGAGCCCCAGAGAAGAAAAGCCCAGAGGGAGGGAGGAAAGGAGAAAGGGAGGGAGGAAAGGAGGAATGGAGGGAGGAACGGAGGACAGGCTCATGTCACCTCTCTTCAGCCTGTAGCCGCTCCTGCAACATCTGATTCTGGGACTCAAGCTGAGAGAGACTGGCATTAGGCTTCTGGAAGCCTTCTGAGCTGGCCAACCGGGTCTTCAAGTCCTTATTCTGAAAGCGACAGGGAGCCTCCATGGTTAGCACTCCACTTGGTCATTCTACCCCTGGGCTCTATCCCCAAGACTCCTCATTCTGCCCCTCACCTGTCTCTCCAAGGAAATTTTGTCACACTCCAGGTCCTGCCGAGCAGACCTCTCCTGCATGAGCTCTGTCCTCAACTGATCCACCTAGTGGGGATGGGTGAGAGGAACCAGACATGGGGAGGGCTAAGGATGAACCAGCAAGCCGAACCAAGTGAAGCAGAGTAACTGGATGATGGTCTTTGAACCCTAAACCCCCAAATTCCTAGGCAACTAAGATATCACAGCTAGGCCAGGCACGGCGACTCACGCCTGTAATCCTAGCACTCCAGGAGGCCAAAGGGAGAGGATCCACTTGAGCTCAGGAGTTCAAGACCAGCCTGACTAGGACCCATCTGAGATCTCTGTAGCCTGACACGTATGCCCCAGGCTCCCTCTTCCCCACATCTCCACCACCCTCCACCTTCCTCTATGAGCCCCAGCCTCATGGCCTCGTTGGGGTTCCTCTAATACTATGCACTCTCTCCAGCCACAGGGCCTTTCCACATACAGTTCCAGCCTTCCACCTGGAAGGGTTTCCCCACTGCCTATATCTCAGCCCAATCATCTTTCTTCACGACAGTGATCTCCCGCCCTAAGGTTAGCACATATCTTTATTATTAACTCTAGTGTACTAATCCAATTGTAATTTTCTCTTTACTTGTGTAATTATTTATTTAATACCTGTCACCCCATTAAAACATAAGATCCATGAGAAAAAAAAAAAAAAAAAGACCAGCCTGAGCAAAAGCAAGACCCCATCTCTAGAAAAACTAGAAAAAATTAGCTGGGTGTGGTGGTGCACACCTATAGTCCCAGCTACTCAGGAGGCTAAGGCAGGAGGATTGCTTGAGCCCCTGAGTTTGAGGTTGCTGTGAGCTAGGCTGACGCCACGGCACTCTAGCCCAGGGTGACAGAGCAAGACTCAGTCTCAAAAAAAAAAAAAAAAAAAAAAAAGAAAAACACAGCCTATAAAAATGGGAGGAGATACACAATTTAAACATGGCCACCTTTTTCCCACCAGGAAATAGCATCCCTTTGGAACCAAACCAGTCC